>NMRA01000630.1:111057-127433 GCA_002633005.1 Phoronis australis | reverse complement strand
TAGGGAGCGATGAATCAGCGTGGCTTTGCGTGATTTTGCATTTCACATCATAAAGAGTTCCATACCAACTCGAGTATGAGTGTCAGATTTGAGTACGTTTGGAGTCTACTCGAAATACGACATTAGATACGCTTTTTTGAGTACGACTCCAGTGAGCACGATTTTGAGTATGAAATCTCGAGTATGAGTCTGAGTACGGAGATTGGAGACCGGGCCCAGAACTACCCTGGCTCTGGGCAATTTCGGGTTCTACGGAAGAAATACACACAGTGGTACCTTGCTGTACTTTGTCTTTGACGACAGTCTTCATACAGCTAGCTGGCTGGCTACTACTGCATGCTCTTCCAACACTGGCTGAGTGAGGCACAAGCAAGTTGCTGGCCAGGTTTTGTGTGTTCCTCTATCACCACTGACTGACACCACTCGCAGGTTATGAGTTATTGGGAAATTTGCCTGCCTGTGTGTTGCGGTTACTGAATTTTCATCATGTCATTGCCTTGGTTTTGTCAATCCGTTCTGGTGGTCTCTCCTTGGTGTGGGTGGCAAATCCTCCCATAGTCATAGAACTTAAGAAGAATGATGTTGCTGGGGCATGAAACTCAGATAGTCAAAAGTACATGCCTTTCCGGTCAAAATTTTTGGTGATAGTTTCTTTTTGGATGTGTAAAACTCTCAAATAAATAAATCCTTTCGTAGGGAATAATCAAAAGAGCCTGCAGCGCCTTTCACTAGAAGTGTTAGAAAATGCACCCTTTTGTAGGAATTTGAAAAAATGACTTCTGAGTGGCACGTCTCAGATTAGGCAACACGATGCCTGCTGGTGCAGCTTCCAGGGCGATGTAATTGCCTAGTCTCAGCTATTAGTGGCAACACATAGCCCCTCGGCTGGCTATCCTGCCGTGTAATAGACGATGTAATTGCTTACCCAGATACCTGTTCTTGGGGTCTAAATGTGCACTCAGTTTACTGATGAAGAACTTTTTTGTTTCAGTCATGGCCAGTAAACACAGATATAGGGCGACGTCTCAGGATATTGTCAACAACTGCAGCAATAACAACAATGAGGTCTCTGTACAAGGTAATGGTCACATCATCTAAGGATCACTTGCATAAGGATAACTCCTCATTTGTACCACGCCTTACCATTATGTCTTTACCACTTGAATATGCTACTGTTCTGAGGACGTGGTGGTTTCTCCGCTTGACATGAAATATCAGTTTGATGATGCGATGGGGCTTGGCACGGGAAATGACTGGCGAACTTGTTGTACTTAGTTTCACGCAGTAACAAACTGCCAGTTCTTCCCAAGCCAGAATGATTATCTTCCCTAAGTAAGGAACAATATGAGACTGATGGTATGTTAACTGGTCTAAATCAATGGTGTAGTGGTAAAATTAGAGGTAAGTTGGCGCCCAAAGCCCACCGTATCACATTGAGCACTGATTGTAACTTATGGTGCGTAGGCGCTTCGTTCAAATGCCAAATGGTGGTTGGCTGAGCCTACATGTGCCTATGCCCCACTGCAGCACTGGTCTAAATCAACCAATAGTTTGAATGATAAAAAACAACATTATGTTTGCCTGATATCAGCTGACCTTCCGTTTTGTGAAAAGCCACCAAAAACTACACTGTAAAACTTGCATCAGTCACATCCAGTCGCACTGAGAGAGTTCATTCATGCTACATGTCTCAAGGGCTGAATGTTGGACTTCAAAGAATGGTATTACCTTGAAATTTTGCCCGGGTTAAATGAAAATCTTACCTACACATGTCCAACTTATGGATGGTTTATTGTGTGGTAAAATTCTTTAATTTTGTTCCAATATAATAATATCAATATAATTATATCAAAATAATAATATCAATATAATTATATCAAAATAATGATATCAATATAATTATATCAGTATACTTATATCAATATCATTATATCAAAATAATTCTGCATATGATTATATTAATATAATATTGAATTGGTAAAACTGCCTTTTTTCAAAGGATTGCTACTTTGATCAAAATGTTCAATGCATTCTCATAAAAACAATGTTAAGAGTTTTGTTACTAACAAACTAAGGTAAATCTCAACAATTCTAGCAAAATAATTGCCAAAATAGTTTTGTTTAGAATTTTTCGAAGACGTCTAATGTTGTAAATGTCAACAGCTTTACAAAACGTTGTCTGGTGGTAGCTGTGATATAAACCTTGAAGTCATGAAAACATTACTTTATGACTGCGTATCTTTCATGGAAGAAACGAGAAATTCAATTTGTCCACCATGTCATGTCTTAAATTAGTAAGATATTACTGTAAGTTAACATGCTGTGATATTGACTATATGAAAAATAAATGTTCTGCCAAGCTGTGTCTTTAGGTAAAAATGCTTGATATTTTAATTTTTGGTTTTACTACATTAAGCCCCTACTAACCTGAGTTACTGATTTATTTTCAGGAAGCACGCTCAAGCGTAGCGATTCTCAGCTGTTTGTTGACATCACTAACAAAGATGGCGTACCGTCCCTGTTTCATGAGCTGCATATCCATTTTGGTTTCCGTCGCCGCGATCATCCTTGGTTTTGCTACCTTTTTAGCATCTTTCAGCTGCATAATGAAACATTGAACGTATGGACTCATTTGATCGCATTGATCATAGTGATCTATAAAACATGGCTGTACTCGTACAAGATGGATTTCTTCAATGACCCCTACTTATGGCCTTTCGTACTGCTAATTGTAACAACGTCAACTCTGTATACCTTTTCAAGTTTGGCACATTGCTTTCACAACAAGTCTGAACTGTGGCATTATACCTGCTTCATGATAGATTACACAGGAATAGCGTTTCATTGTTTTGGGTCAACTGTGGCCCATTTCTACTACTCAACAGAGAATGACTTCTACTACAAAGGTCAGTATTGGTTTGTGGGAATAGGTGCAGTGATGTCTATTTGTGCATGTCTGTGTTGCTGTGCAGCCAAAGTTTTCTATGCTGGAACAAGAGCGCTAGCTCCAAAGCTGCTCAACCTCACATCGGTCGCACTGACTTATGTGTGGTTAGTCCTTCCACTAATACATCAAATCTACAACTGTGCTGCACACAATATTAAATGTGACGAAAGCGTACCGCTGCATTTTGGTCAAATTGCTTGGATGTCGACGGGGGCATTTTTCTATGGCTCTGGTTTACCTCAGAAGCTGTACCCGGGAGCTTTTGACATCTTTGGACACGGTCACCAGATATTTCATATCTGTGTCATTCTGACCACCTATTGCCAGTTGGAAGCTGTTTTGATTGACATTCAGGCGGAACACGTGGACATCAGAAGTCGACCGACGCCGACTGTTCTGGACACTTTTGGTTATGCTCTTGCAGTGTTTCTGTGTGAGGTCTTGATTGTCAAACTGATGAAGGATTACATCACGCAGAAATTGAAGAAGGACAATATTGAAAGGAATTGAAGAATGGCTAGATTGTAGTGTATGCTTAAAGTGTTTCCAGGAAATCCTGTTCACGTGCAGCTCAAGTGATGGGTGGTTACTGTATCATCATTCTGCCTGTTACATATTTGTCAGCTCATGCTGAGTCCAATGTTCGTTATCGTCATTCTCGACTTTTGTCACAAAAAATAGTTGCCAAAATTGCCATTTTCCATCTTGTCAAAGTCTGATAAACTTTCTGGAAACAGAAAAGTATCGAATGTACAACCGATGTTCGACTAAAATTCTCTATTTTTTGTGGAGTAATTTGACTAAGTGAATCTAACCCTTAACCTTGAGGGGAATCTTTTAACACATTTTCTGCTGAATGGTGTCATTAATTGAGATTTGTGTAACTATGCACATTTATCAAAAGTCTTGATCTGTGCCTGTTACTACTATTGCTGGTACTGCTGCTGCTGCTGTTGCTGCTGCTGCTGCTGGTGGTGTTGCTGCTGAAAACAGCCGCGTTGTGGTCGAGTTGTACTCCTGTCAATCTCTCGGCTCCAGGTCAAGTTGTGGCGTCATCGAGACGTACAGTCTTTTGTTGTTGCTGAGGAAACTGTGTACATGGAGTGCCTGGTGTGAATACATAAAACGGCGGCCCACAGTAGACATATTAGTCTTTAGCTTCTTGCAATTGTATAAACTCTTGTTAATGGTGTAGTGTTCTTTATATTTTCTGTTATCAATTTTTTACCCTGGCATATTTCTCAAGGTTGCTTTTGTTTGGATTTTTGACATTTTTAACCAAGATTTTTATATTTGGTATTTTATGAAAAATATTAGGAACACAGGGGCGTAGCTACATTATACACAAATGCATCATCGACAAAAATGATTTTTTAGTTTTAATTGTAAGTTAACTTTGCTGTGAAAAGTTAAATAACTCTTCCATTGTTTTTATTCAATAAATCTTAAAAACAGTTCACAACTGTGACACGTGGACGTTAGTTTTCAAACAGGACTTGTAAAATATCAAGTCTACGAGTCATGTACTTTTAGACACAGTTTGAAGTCTGCAACTACTTCTTTGTACGTCCTAGACAAAAAATGGCTAGCTACGCCCCTGTAACATTTGCGGGTGTAGGTTTTAGCTGCTTGTTATTTTTATTGCTATTTTTTGATATTTAGCGCTTGCTTGTTTCCATGACAAAATGTTTGGCACATTCACATTAAAGTGGCACTCAAGTTTGCAGGCAAGACGCTTTTTCGGCCAATTGGTCCGCTTTTTGGCATAATGAACTCTTTGAATTTCTCAGTTCTTAAATTGTACATATTAATTGGCTCATTAGCATAATTTATTAAAATGGTAACCACTGCCCCCTGTTGGTCCAGCAGCATTATGGGCAACTCTAGGTGTGGAATGTATCTTAAGGGTTTATAAAGCCATTCTCTTTTGTGTTAGATCTCTAGTGTTAATATGTGGATCTCAAACTGTTTCTTAGTCAAATTGGAGGTGACATCAGGGCTTTGAAAGAACCCACGATGCGTTATTGTTTGAAACCAAGCTCCACAAGTTAGTTTGTCACAGCGTGTTGTTTTGTGCGTGGTCTTAAGGAATATCTCACATCCATTTTATAGTGAACCCAGACATCATTTCTTGTCTGAGTACGGGACAAGTTGAGATACTTTGTAAAGCAGTAAGTGACTTAGATCAAGAGGTTGCTTTGTAGAGGCTTTAATTTTGTAAACAATGTTCTGTGATTCTCATATTTGTTTAGAAGGCAAACTTCCAAAAAATTTCTATTTTTAGAGGCTGATTAACTTGCTGCCAAATGTTATTTTATGACCTGTGGCTTTCACTGACAGTGCAAACCATGTTATTTTATGATCTGCGCTGACAGTACAAAACCATTCCAGCAATAAATTAAAATTTTCTTAATCTTTATTTTTGTGGAGAAATTCACAGAATAGATTTCACTCGTCGGCCGTATTGTGTGCTTAGGTGAAGATGTATCATAGTTTCACATGTGCCAGTGTGCATAGTGTTTGCGTGTGTGTGTGTGTGTGTTTGTGTGCATGTGCAAGCGTGTTTATGTGTGCAGGTGCATGCGTGTGTGCCATGTTCTTTATGTACATGTATGTTCATGCAGAACCAATTTAAGCTTAAGTCTTTCCACTTGCTTTCCACTCTTATCAATGCTATGCAACATTGCCTCTCGCCAGTAAGAGAAAATGTCAGTTTAATGGTGACTATTGTCATGAAAAGATTTCATTGAAAAAAAATGTCAATTTGCCATGTTTTGTTAAAGTATTTTGTGTAAAAGTTTGGAGATTCGTTTCTCTTTGCTTTTGTCATTTATATTGCTTGATTTTAAAGTTAAATTAGTTTATGAAAAATATTTGCCATTAGCCAGTTTGTTATTGAATTTAAGCGGGTGTAAATGAATTATTTATCAACTCATTGATGAAAGTGAATGTTAAACTAAGCAATAAAAGTGTCATTTTTTGTGACCCTGTTGCATATCTTTTTACCCAGATGCAGTGATTATTAGTGATATCAGTCGTGTGTATTACCAAGAAATTATATCACTGGTGATATCACCTGTGTAATACCTTGTAATGATATACCTGGTGTAATAAATGTTAATGGTTGATATCACCGGTATGTAATACATCGTAATGATACACCAGCTGTAAAAATGTTATTGGTTGATACTGGAGAGGTAGAATCAAAATTAATATGTTATTGGTTGATATCACTGGTTTGTAATACCTTGTATTGATATACCAGCTGGTAATAAATGTTATTGGTTGATATCACCGATATGTAATACATTGTAATGATACACCAGCCGTAATAAATGTTATTGGTTGATACTGGAGAGGTAGAATCAAAATAAATATGTTATAAACTGAACTTGTGTTGTCCATTATAAAGTGTGAATATTAATATTACAGTAAAAATTCTCCAATTTGGGAAGTATCTAGAATTGGGACATGGAAACTCGCAAAATTAAATTTTCTTAAATCTGAATATTGGGACAACAGTGATTTTGGCGTCCACCATATATTTTTAAAATTTCGTACTGTTTTCAATCTACACAGAGGAAATTTGCCTTCCTTCTTGTGATTCTTGAATTTGTGGCAGCCAATATTGGCTGTTTCTAAAATTTGGGACAAGCTCCTACTTCTATCAAAATTTTTTCACTCTCCCCTGGTGGCTTGCAAGTACGTAGAGTTGTGAGGTGATGTTGGCCTTATACACTGGTCAGTAGTGACAGCACTTGTAATCACGTGAATGTATTGTAGCACACATCACTCATGTTGGTGGAACCAGAAATACTTTACAACTTTTCATCACGTGATAATGGGTTTCCAAGCTAAATTATTGACCAAGGTCCCCGATGGCAGAACTACACATCTCGTCCTTTTACAGCGTGGTGACGCGATTACTGGTGCTGTAATTTTGGCGTCAATTGACCAAATTGCTCGATCCCACTTCCTAGAGGGCATTAGTGAATACTTTCTGAAACAATAGGTAAGAGTGACGGCGTCCCCTCGAACAATGGCTGTGTAAACCCGGCTCATAAAGAAATAAAAAATAAAGATAATGTTACGTCAGTTATTATTGAACCAACTGTTTTTTGACTAAGAATCTTATTCATTTTTAAGATGAAATCTTCGAATTACCGGAAAGACAACTTTTGAAATAAGGACACTTATATTTTACTGAAATAAAATAATTTATTTTCATTCATCATAAATATTTACAATTCTAATAACAAGTGCATAAAACAGTATTACCGTGCACACCAGCCTCTTCTTTTAGGTAAATTATTAAGCAGATGGTCATTAAATCAGTCATCTACAGATATGTGATCGTCCTTTGGGGACCATCACCAAAATTTATCACCTTTCTTTGGTTTAGTGACATTTGGTTCCACCATACAATTGAATACAGCCTCAACAATGAAACTGTCGAAAATTCAAAAGGAGTATACCACAACCTCAGAATTCCAGGAAGTTAGCATTCCAATGCAGTTTCCTAGTACGGTGAGCAAAAATATCAGGATCATTTCAGGAAATTTCCACATTGGAACAACTCCAATCTGTGAAATGTAACTATTTTTTCAGTATCGGTGAAAATAACTGAGGCAATGACACTAAGGTACACTCGTCTGTTGAAATATGAAGAACAATAGTATACTTGATGACCACTAGGTGGCACCACTGACACATGAGCCCTCTTTTTGTCATCTAATAGGCTAAGAGCACTCGTAGGTCAAGTGCGCCACGTGACTACCCAAATGCTTACATTCAGCCAATATCACTGCACCTCCACCAGTGCCACCTACTCCATTTCAAGCACTCAAAGTTGCTTGACAGCAGTGTCCGCTATGATCACAAAACTCAGAAATTGACCAATTAATGAAACCATGACGTGGAAATCGTTGACCTTTGAGTCAAATCTCGAGTAAAACTGCACGGTCATGCACCCAGAATAATTTCCACTAACAATGACTAGCATAAACTGGTGCCACATACTGACCACACCACAAATGACTTGCAACAGATTGAAAACATTTTCAACTTGTTTTTCAAACCTCACAACAAAATGGAATGCCTTCTAGCACACAAAACAATTGAGCAAGAAAACAAATTATTGCAACAAGCAGACTCCATACCAACTATTTAACATATTATCATGCCTGTCATTCTTAACATTATCAATATTCAATCCACAGTCAAATGTTTGTGCGCAACTGACTTGAGGAAAATGAACTAAATTGCCAACAAAGGTGAGAAACATTGATGGATGTTGACAAATATTCCTGGTAAAGGGAGGCTAGCTACTCACACAATTGAACATTGTGTGTTGATGGACTATGTAGCTCTATAGCCAGGATGTAATTCATGGTCAAAATGCAAGATTTGATAGAACATAGCCAATACAAACAACTTCAGTACAGCTTGTTATCGACGCGTCTAGTTCCATTTTTTCAAACCAACAAAAAATATATCGCAGTAATACTGCAATACTACAGAAGAGATCAGTCGCCAACACACATGTTCAATGGCATGTCTCCTAAACTGACCGCAAACCAAAGTGGCTATGATTTTTAAACCCGATTTAAACTTCACTGAAGGAGTTAAAACTTTAAAACTGATTCAGTATGCTTTATGTGTCTGCAAAGGTGGTTTAGTAAGAAGTTGTGGAGCTTTTAACCAAACATGAACATGAACAAGAACATGAACATGAACATGAACAGTCAGCAAAGTTGTAAAAGTTATAACCCATCGTGCACATAAAAGGAACAAATTCAACGACACTGAAGACCAACTGATTAAAACCACCAACAAGGGTTATAGCAGTTACATCCCTCAGTGCTAACAGTAGCAAAACTAGCCTCAATTTATACCATCACACAATAGGCCACACTTCAATTGTCCATCTCAAACTCTCAGATCTCAGAAGCGTCACATCTCCTGTCGACTGACACATTTTAAACACAAAAAAGAAAAAAAAACATTCTAATATTGGAAATCTCTCATGGGTAAGAGTTCCTTAACTGAGATCGTTGATTGTTGTTAAAAAATAGTACCCAAAAAACTCGCATATCGAGCCTTTGTCATACATTTGGGATGGTTGCGTTATTCTTTAATGTTGCCTGTCACCGTATACAAGAGACATTACAATAACAAATGGCACCACTGCTCTCAAAATGGCCGCCATGTAATAGAACACAGGCAGCAACACGTTCTTCTTCTCTTGGTCATCTTTTGATATGGCATTACAAAACTGTGAATGCAGCATGCCTGACACAAGGAGTTAACGGATAATGTATCCACCGCGAGCGAATAACCATGACAAAATCATATAATCGAAGACCTTCAAAACCCTGGTGGGAGTTTGATAAACTAACACATAGTGTACATGCCCACTTTCAGTAATCACACAAGACACATTCTGAAAAACTTTTACATGTAGAAAGTAAACTTCCCACCATCCCGTAATTTCCAGTTAAAAGATTTGTGCCTTCACTGTATTGGACAAATCCCATCATGCCTTGGCTTCAATTTCGATTTCCTCCATGTTCTCTTCAATATACGTCTGCTTGAGATGCAACTGTCATATGTAAGATTTTGAGAGAAAGACATTCACATTCCAGTAACTTATTAAAGCACTTCCCACGATGCTTGAACCTCAAGTGAGAGCGTGCTGCTACTCAATTTGGCCTAAAATATTTCCCATCATGCCTTGGACTCCAATTCCTCCATACATCTTTTCATGTACGTTTGCTTGTCATACATTTCCACGACCGCAGTCTGTACTAACTCAACAAACAACGACGGCCATATTTCAAGAAGTTTATTCATCTTCCTGTCCAATAAGATACACTCCTGTGTCCACTCGGAGACGTACGACTTGGCGACCTCTGCTTTGGAACCTTCCTGAAATCACAATTATCCAGTAAACAACTAGTGGTGACAGCATGCGGCAAACAGACAGAGACTGAATGTTACAGTATCACCAGTCACTGAATGACTGTCCTATTCTCATGACACAGCCCAATAGGTGTCGCTTTAACACTCACTAGGCTGGACTATACCTAGCACTCCTCATCAGTCCTTTTTCACAAAACCTTGCTGATTAGCGTGATGTAGGGGAGTTTTGACTTGATGGCAACTAAAAACAAGTGTTTGAGGTCTGCTTTTACCCAAATCTGTTAGACTCTCACTCACCTGAGCCCTGGAGCCAGCTTTAGTCGCCGCATGGTACTGCAGGGCACCCCGGCCTACAGTTTCATGACCCCGCTCTGCTGCCTTGGCTTCAGGGGTTTTTCGCGCCTTGTCGTCAAATAATGCCATCACCTGTTTTTTCCTGCATAAAAATATCACAAACAGTAAGTGTGCTGAATATTACAGTAAACATGACACAAGTTAGAGGCATGCGAAGCCGAATCTTGGTATTAACTGGACCCAAAGTCAGTGATGCATTGGGCTTGTCTCTACTCATGCAATCTCGGCCCGTCAGGTTATGTGTCCCTTTACTGGAATAAATGTCCGTCATGTTGGAATCAACTTCGTCAAGTTTTACTGCAGACGAACGTTATATGCACCAAGTATAACTAGTTAATATCCAACTGGTTATTAATCCTTTCCAAACACACAAATTGTTTCTGATCTGATTAATAAATAAGTTGAGTGTGCCCTGAATGAAAAGTTAATTTTTACACGAGTCAGCTTATTAATAGCATCATTAAAAATACGCTTCACGACCTAAGCTTATGTATGTGTCGGACGACTGTCACAGCAAAATATGAACCCACTCCAGGCGTACCTCGATTCACCGAGAAGTTTCAAAAGACGGGACTGGGGCAGCTTGCTGGTTATATAGTTGACTGGACCAAATAGTCGCTCAGCATTGGTAATGTCCAACGGCGATACCTGAACAGAGACACAAACACGCTACAGATCATAGATAATGAACAAACCAATAACAACAAAGCGAATGAACAGCAACATTTGAACAAAGAAGCTAAATTCATCATCCTGCAAAGCATTTGTAGAACGACATCCTCCAAAAGAGGGCGCTGAGGTCGTTCATTCATTAAGGAACAAGCTCTGTAGTAATTAGTTAATTACCATAAAATTAACGATAGAACAAACATTTTCCTCGCAAAAAGACAACTACAAGGAACGTTTTTGAGGTCTCTGGTAAGGATGAGTGAATTGTGCTTAATTGATCAAGAAGGTTGTTGATACATGGTGCTGCTTCACAGCCTGGACAGAGCATCTGAACCTTCTAATAATTTGACTCAGTGAAGGCCATGATTTGCCTAAAAATCCACAAATAATGTTTTAAAAAACCCGAAACATATCAACCATGGATGTGAAAAAATTACAAATCCCAATTTCTGGAACCAACAGTTGGACTTACTGTAACATAACTTTCTCTATGTTATACTCACTTGGACGTCCAGCATAGTACGAGTTCAAGTATGTTTAAAATGAAAAATTATTACAAAATAAAATATTTTTTATGATTTAATACTAAAATCAATGTTCTTCACTGTTTGTGTAAGCGGATGATGTGCCATACTTCTGGAAAGATAACAACAGGAAACCAACAGCAGCGTACCTCGACATCATTGATTTTTCGCAGTGGGAAGTGAGCCAGACGGAATATGAGATAGGGCTTCCATAGGACGAACTGCGTGATGGAGTTACCCTCAGGCTCGATGGTGATACTGTCTAATCGTCGGACAGATGCAAGGGCGTTCAGCTGGTGGAAGCTGTCAATACCGTTGNAAGAAGGTTGTTGATACATGGTGCTGCTTCACAGCCTGGACAGAGCATCTGAACCTTCTAATAATTTGACTCAGTGAAGGCCATGATTTGCCTAAAAATCCACAAATAATGTTTTAAAAAACCCGAAACATATCAACCATGGATGTGAAAAAATTATAAATCCCAATTTCTGGAACCAACAGTTGGACTTACTGTAACATAACTTTCTCTATGTTATACTCACTTGGACGTCCAGCATATTACGAGTTCAAGTATGTTTAAAATGAAAAATTATTACAAAATAAAATATTTTTTTATGATTTCATACTAAAATCAATGTTCTTCACTGTTTGTGTAAGCGGATGATGTGCCATACTTCTGGAAAGATAACAACAGGAAACCAACAGCAGCGTACCTCGACGTCATTGATTTTTCGCAGTGGGAAGTGAGCCAGACGGAATATGAGATAGGGCTTCCATAGGACGAACTGCGTGATGGAGTTACCCTCAGGCTCGATGGTGATACTGTCTAATCGGCGGACAGATGCAAGGGCGTTCAGCTGGTGGAAGCTGTCAATACCGTTGGATGTAAATACCAGATTCTGTGAACCATGAGAAAAGTTTGAAGAGGATTGTGGGTTAATGGACATTTATTACACAGGTGCTCTCATATGGACTAATCAGTCCACACTTCATTCAACAGACCACTTTTGACTAATCTATTTTTAGTCCACATTAGTAACTTTAAAGAAAATTTCAAGGTGTTGTAAATCATGAATGCCATTCACACAAAATGCGCCATTTTGAAATTGACGTGCAAGGTCAGTGACAGTAGTTCTGTGTGAACTCTGCTCTTAGTCAAACAACTGTCCCAGCTGGACAGTTCAACTGAATACAGATTAACAAAGAGTTTATGGTGTTGGCTAAGACGATTACTGTTCCATTGCCCCCTATGGGTTTTGAATAGCTGAGCCCAGAATATGAACAGGAACTATTCTTGCGGAGCTCAATAGTATGGACAATGAAGTGAGTCGTGAGTGGATGACAAAAACAAGTGTTAGTTTATCAGCACCGCAGCAAATTTACAAGATTATGTATCAGCAGACTTTAGCTCTAGTTTTAAATTCGTACACAATTTTTTATTTACATGAAAACTTGGAGTTGTGACTCCAAAGCTTGATTCATTACTTCATCACTAGAAGTCATATATTAGCAACCACGGCCGAACGAGATTTCAGAAAAAATTTAAAATAAAACCCAGTGATTTCCCTCAAATTACGAAAAACTTTGCCCTTTACCCAGTATAAATTTACTGTTTTCCAATGTTAAGTGAAGTGTACAAACAATATGACCCCAAACATGTCCGCACCCACAACTCACCACAGCACTGGGGAACCGGCTGCGTATCTTGTGAAGGTTTTTGCTGATCTCTGCAAATGGGATGAACTTGAACGTGATGGTGGTCACCGCCCCCGCTGCTTGCACGCCCCAGTTACGGTCGAGCGAGTCCAACGAACCGACGCCATACAGGTTCAGCACATCCCCCTGGAGTTCAGCCAGGTGAGACACGTCTGCCTTATCGCCGTCTGCCAACCTACTGCAACATATGGCGCTGTATTGAGACTAGGTGCTACCATGACACGAAATTGGCACAAATTGCTTGACTAGGTCAAAGAAAAATATGGCAGCTACACTGGCCGTTTTGCTCTCTACACATTGTTTATCATAATTTAATTACAGGATAGCTTTGATGTATCAGAAAAAGCAGTGTGAAAACTATGTACTCTACAGAAATGCATCTGACAGTATATAATTACGGATTTAGCAAAATTTTTCTAAAATACCATACAATGGCTTCCCTATTTCAATTTGAGAATCCCTAAATAGTAACTCATATACTATTATTTTTGACAAAATAAATGTGCCAACAAAATAGTAGTTTCAGCAAATCCTGTTTTCAGATGACGGCCAATGAAATTCAAAGTAACAATTAATGATACTCACCTCTTCAAGGCATCGTTTTCCGGCACCCTGTTGAGTCCCGTGCGAGACTCTGACCGTGATCTGTTTGCCTTGTTCATCGTCTTCTCTCGCCTCCTCTCACGGGGCGTCGACTGCGTACTGCCGTTGTGCACACTACTTGCACTCATTGGCCGGTTCAGCACTCGATTGGCGTCTCTCGCAGCATCGCTAAAAGGTCAGAAGTTGTGAGAATCGTATTTACAAGGTTGAAAGGCTAACAAATGTGTGCAAGTTTCAAATTGGATCACGTAATATAGAGTTTTTGATTTTGAATTCATCACCAATGATAGTTTTCCACCACTGCACTATGTTCAGGTAAGAGCTCATGGCTAATATTTCTGGCATGTTCAACCCGACTCAAACTCATTTTATCTTAGTTTGACATACCAAGTTTCAGGTCTCAGAAAGTGCAAAACTACTCGACTTGCTCAATGCTAACATCCTCCGCACCCAACTTACACAATGCTAACATCCACCACACACAACTTACACAATGCTAACATCCACTGCACCCAACTTACACAATGCTAACATCCACCACACACAACTTACACAATGCTAACATCCACCACACCCAACTTACATCCATCGTTCCACTGACTCTGACTCGTCCCCATCATCCGTCAGTACTCGACTCTCCACTGCATTTCCGTTAGCATACGAGGCCACATGACTAGCATAGATTTCCGGCATCTTGACCACCTTGCTCGAACGGTTCATCAGTGACCCCTGCATGACCTCCCACTGTTTCTTGGCATTGTCGATGGCAAGTCGCCGTTTTTCCTGAAAAACCAAAACCATGAATGACATTCAAACAGTAATAAGCTTTCTGTAGTAGTATAGTGTAACAAAAAACTATCACAATGATCACTCTAATACTAAGTGTACAGTTACAAAACAAGTGCTCTCGAACACTCATTGAGTCTCAAACATTTGCAGTAACTTTGTTAACTCCTTGAAAATTCAATCACATGATTCCATACAGGCAGTGGAAGATGACCACCCTCGTCCAATAATCACAAGAGCCATACATCAGGTGATTCAATACAAGCAATGGAAGATGACCGGCCTCGTCCAATCACAAGAGCCATACTACGACATGGTGAAGGACTCCTGCGACTGAACAATGCTTTGATTTTCTAGGAGAGGTAAAAAAGATAACCCATTGTTTGGATGAACACAAAATCTTGACAAGAAGTCTGCCATTTTTTCAGTTAAAAGACAATAATGTAACAATTTCAAATGCACAAAAAAGTAACATATGATATGGATAGAAAGCTTCAAAGTCTAAATCTTTGTTAGATAATGGAATTGATATACAATACATCAAAAAATACCACAAAATCATTGTAACAAAAAGCTCGTATATACAGCATTACAAAGCACAAACTTTTGAAAGGAATGTTTTGAGTGTTGTAACTGGAACACAACAGTAACGTGACGTGTTAACAAGGAACTCTGGGATTGTGCGCGTATGAACATGTGAGTAGAAGACATTTTGGGTTAAGGAAGTGAAACAGCGTGCACCGGGGGGTTTGTTTGACCTCTGACCTGGCATCTCAGTAGGACAAATCTAGTGGAGTCTTCGGGACACTGAAAACACACAAACACAAGCCAAACAAGTGTTCCAAATTGACAAAAGATGGCACCAGTTGGACACGTATTTTCAGACTCCAACAGACTTATGAAAAAAGAGAAGTAATGATATAAAGATTGAAAAACGATGCACCTTTGAGTAACAATTTTGCAAATGTTTGTCCACTATGTATTTTTTTTCAGAGGCAAAGAGAAGCTTCCCTGTTTCTAAGAAATTCTGAAGCAATGCAGGCACAACAACCTAAAGTGGGCTGTACGACACAAAAGTCACCAGAAAACCTGAGAAACTGGTTCAAAAATTATTTATTGCCACAACAGCAGTAATGATTTCTACCATGATGATAAAAATAATTGAAAGATCAAAGCTAAGGAAAGTAGCCAGGTTTCGAAAGAGTTGGCCAACGTTGTAAAGAATGCATAGGACAGCTTTTCGACACGTATTTGTCAGCTCTGGTTGATGTGACTAAAGACACAGGTCATTTGCCAGCTCGCATTTTCTATTCGCAGAAATGTTAAAACAAACTTTGTTTGGTTGAGTAAGCCAATTAAAAGTTTATTATAATTTTGTAAACGTGCTACCTCATTTTTTTCCGACCATGTCCTAAAAGTGCCACCCAATAAACCCAGTTGTGTTCTAAATGTGCCACCTCATCTGACAGTCATGTTCTAAATGTGCCACCTCATTTGACAGTCATGTTCTAAATGTGCTACGCCAGGTCACCATACCTTTATGACGGCTGCCTTGGTGAACTCCTTCCTCTTCTCGTCCTCCCGCCGCGCCATCACCAAAGCAATTCTGCGCTCTTCATCCTGCAACCATAGCAACAGATTTGCAAACATGAGTAATGCATAAGTACACTATTGCATGTTGTTTCAAGTTTCAATACACACAATCAAGGGAGCTTGGGTTCAATTTATCATACTAACTGTTCCCACTTAAATTTTGGAAGAATTTTGGTCTTCTTCATTACAGCATTCCTCATCCACACATTATGACTCCAGGACGAAAATGAAGAACCTGAAATGCTACCCGCCATCATGAATAA
>NMRA01000630.1:27715-110949 GCA_002633005.1 Phoronis australis | reverse complement strand
ATACAATACATCAAAAAATACCACAAAATCATTGTAACAAAAAGCTCGTATATACAGCATTACAAAGCACAAACTTTTGAAAGGAATGTTTTGAGTGTTGTAACTGGAACACAACAGTAACGTGACGTGTTAACAAGGAACTCTGGGATTGTGCGCGTATGAATATGTGAGACATTTTGGGTTAAGGAAGTGAAACAGCGTGCACCAGGGGGTTTGTTTGACCTCTGACCTGGCATCTCAGTAGGACAAATCTAGTGGAGTCTTCGGGACACTGAAAACACACAAACACAAGCCAAACAAGTGTTCCAAATTGACAACAGATGGCACCAGTTGGAAACGTATTTTCAGACTCCAACAAACTTATGAAAAAAGAGAAGTAATGATAAAAAGATTGAAAAAAGATGCGCCTTTGAGTAACAATTTTGCAACGGTTTGTCCACTATGCCAGTAAAAGTTGAATGTAATTTCCTTTTATGGAATTTTTTTCAGAGGCAAAGAGAAGCTTCCCTGTTTCTAAGAAATTCTGAAGCAACGCAGGCACAACAACCTAATGTGGACTATACGACACAAAAGTCACCAGAAAACCTGAGAAACTGGTTCCAAAATTATTTTTTGCCACGACAGCAGAAATGATTTCTACCATGATGATAAAAATAATTCAAAGTTCACAGCTAAGGAAAGCAGCCAGGTTTCAAAAGAGTTGGCCAACGTTGTAAAGAATGCATAGGACAGCTTTTCCACACATTGTATTGAGTCAGCTCTGGTTGATGTGACTAAAGACATACGTCAGGTCATTTGCCAGCTCGCATTTTCTATTCGCAGAAACGTTAAGACAAACTTTGTTTGGTTGAGTAAGCCAATTAAAAGTTTATTGTAATTTAAATTTGTAAACGTCCTACCTCATTTTTCCAACCATGTCCTAAAAGTGCCACCCATTAAACCCAGTTGTGTTCTAAATGTGCCACCGCATTTGACAGTCGTGTTCTAAATGTGCCATCTCATTTGACAGTCATGTTCTAAATGTGCCACGCCAGGTCACCATACCTTTATGACGGCTGCCTTGGTGAACTCCTTCCTCTTCTCGTCCTCCCGCCGTGCCATCACCAAAGCAATTCTGCGCTCTTCATCCTGCAACCATAGCAACAGATTTGCAAACATGAGTAATGCATAAGTACACTATTGCATGTTGTTTCAATTCCCAATACACACAATCAAGGGAGCTTGGGTTCACTTTATCATACTAACTGTTCCCACTTAAGTTTTGGAAGAATTTTGGTCTTTTTTGTTACACCATTCCTCATTCACACATTATGAAATGCTACCCGCCATCATGAATAAATTAACATATAATATATAAGCTATAGTATATAGGTGAAACATTGACCATCCTACACTGTCTCAGCACTTCATGTGAGCGCAGAGTTCTTCCCGCCATTTTGCACATTCTCGGCACTGGCTCACAACTAAATTTAAGTAAACATGTCTCAAGAAAACAAATCTTACAAGAATAGAAGTGGTAATTTTTAGCAGATGACACTGAGGTTCTGATAAAAAGTCCAAACGCGCCAGTCAAGTTTGTGTGCCCATAGAGGTGAGCCTGCATATTGGGCCTATAGTGGGGTATATCAGTCGCCAACAAGCACACTGGATAATCCTAATTTTACGTTCAAACAAAAAACAACAAGAAACGGGAGTGACTGAACATTTGCTTAAGTTTGCCAACTTTACACTTCAGATATCTCGTTTATTATACATTTCGGCTCTTGCCAATGAGATTTAGCGACACTACTTCACGTTTAGTGACCTGGGAGTTTTGCCAGGTTAACATTTGATAAATTGATGCTGTGCTAAGCATAGAGCCCTGCATGATTTTTTATATTAATTTATTCTGTATATTGCCTTAGTAAAAGAAATTGATTGAGATTTTTTGAGGCCATTTGAGGTCATTACAATTGGGGCCTGCCACCCAATATAGAATTAAATTAGCCACCAGCACACTAATCTATTTAGAACCCTACACTCAATGAAAGAAATAGAGAGCCTATAATGAGCGCCACCTAGAGGGCTATTTCATTAGACCTCAGATTTCAGAGACAACGTAAAGAATTACATGCTTGCAAAACAGGCATGACTTTAGCGTAGTCCTACAATATGATAAAATCACCCTGAGTAATGAGGTGACTGTTACATACCATCCGGCAGACTAGTTCAATCTTCTTCCTAAGCTGCCGACCTGCAACGTACATGGCGCTTGACGAGCGCTGTTTATCAGCACCGACTCGCGTTGAATCCAAGTGAAACATATTGACTAACCAGTAAAAGTACTCTAAATCGCTACCTTTATGGTCAGTCAAAATTCACCGATAACTTAAATAAAACTCCACTCAACTGCGCACTCACAGCTTGAAGCCACCAACATTTGACAATTCAAAATGTTTTTATGACCATTTATAACCAAATTCTTAACATCTAATCTTGGTTGCTTAATCTTCTGTTCTGAAATGGTTCCTAAATCTTGTCCAATACTGGAATAGCTTTGCTCCTTTGTTGTAAAGAGTTCATTTGCTCTCACCCACTGGCTGTACAGTGTCACCAAGGCAACAGGCAAGTCTTTGTATTCCCAGGACCACAGATATTCCAAGCATTTCAAAGAGAATCTGTTATTCAGCTTCAACTCAATTAGACTGCGCACACATGTCAAAAACTCTACTTCCAAAAGAACAACACCAAGATGTGAATGGAATTCCCACCATTTGTCCATCCATAAAACAATGTTCAGGAGAGCATCTCTTCCAAAAAACACCAGGCAAACAGTTAAAATTTGTCACAAGCAGTACACCTCACTGGACAAATAGGGCAATTATTACCCCTACTTCACTCTAGGTGATCCAATGGGACTTCCTAATGTGTTCTTCACAGACTTAATAACCCCACCTATTAGTAACTTTTTTAAACAGACATGCCCTGATATAATCCTGCTGATATCCACAAAATGGTCATGCAATCAACACCTGTATGGTTTTCTGGTACAAAATTCACAACACCTGTCACCGATAAGAGACCACACTGATGGTGATCAATTCTCTCAATCACTGTAAACTGAAGAGGTCAGTCTCACAAAAGTATTAAGCCATCAAATACTTCTTCACTCAGAGTTATCTACAGATAGTTATAGTCACTAGTCAGTCTTTCACAGCTTTACGATGCTAAAACAGTTCCTGCAAACCTCACTCCAACACTTGCAAAACAGCTAAATGTGCAGACCTTCTTCAAATAAATTTTCATTGACACATTTAATGACGAAATCTTGAAGACGTCTGTCTCGCGATAAATCCTGAATAGCCACAACAATAACCCACCACGATTGATCACTGACGACACGTAAAAAATTAGTTTCATGGACAGACAACCCTAAGCTACGCCCGCGTCTTCACAACAGATACTGTAATGTCAACGGCAGGTTAATCCAACCAGATTTACAAGCTGTCCCAGCACACAAAGATCTAATATTGCACTTGAGACTAAATCTGTTTGCATGAGGTTGATAACACACCACCTTGTCCAAACACGAGCACTACAGTCTCCAAACAACCGCAGTAAATTAAAAATTGTAAGAGTTTGTGTAACTAAAATCGTGTAAACGGAGTAAAAGTAAAGTCAAACACTGATCCGGACAGATTTCCGATTCCAATGTTTGGGTAATTCCTCAAATGTCCAACGTCAATATTTATATCCACAGAGAATCGTCAAAACTCAGAATCGAAACATACAGTAAATTAACAAAACTCGAAATCGCCATTTCCTTGTTTAGTGAAGACTGGCTAATATTTGTTAAATTTCTAGTAATGGGAGATTTAATTTGACAATGAAACGTATAAAAATGTTGTTAGCTGTTTTCTATTTAAGAGACCTTCATTGAATATATCCCATTCACAAAATATGACTCTACAAAATGTAATTCCAACACCAACAAACAGAAACTGCAGAACAAAAGCCAGGATAATTTCAAATAAAACGAAGAGTGAGCTCGCGGGTGACCAAAGAGCAACACAAAGTCATCCAAACTCAGCATACCTTATGTGTTTTTTATAAAAATTTCAGAATATAAAGTCTAACAAGCATTCTCGACAAGTCCTCCCGAGCCACAAAGCTTGTCGTGCACAGCACAACCAGACATCCAATGATCGCCTTCACAAGAGAGTATATCTTTACTTGGACTCAGTTCACAGTACTCAAGCGTGAATCTTCTCCAAAACCTCACAACACAACTTCCTTACAACATTACCACTGACTCAGCAGGATGATGCGTCGTAAATATTGTTACCAACATGACAACCGAGCTTGTACCGCTGACTTCTCTATAGGGAACATCGTCAACTCCCGCACATGTCTGATACCAACAGATGCAAAAAGCCTGCCAAACTGGATCGAATTCTCATACACTCTAGTGAAGGGGTTAGGAACCTCTGTTGTAATCAACAACAATCTCTCCCATAACATTAGACATACAAAGGAACAGTTAACAGGCAGTGTGTTTTCCTATCAATGGCCACAATATAAACACAAACAAGCGGCCTTTTGTCCTACAGAACTTATCTTTTGTTCACCCAGTGCAGGCAATCACAATATTGAAATTAGGATTACTGCAAAGTAGTCATAACTCAACAAGGCATCAAAAGAACAAAACATTAATGCCCTGGACTCTTGTCTGGATGCAGTGTGCAGTTTTGATTGGATTAGGAGCCACAGCCTTATAATACCCCTTACAGATTGTTCTGAGTGATAATATCAGTTACAGTATACTGAACTATTGAGGGACACTATGAGAGGCAGTTTACAGTATGATATCATTGGACTGGTTATCCAAGACTTTATGATTATTTTCTGAAACCAATGTTATTGAATAACCAACAACAAATGTTATTGAATAACAACAATTTGCTGCTCTTTATGGTTATTCTTTAAGTACTTTATTCTAGGTCAGACGTTTCAATACACAATTTGAAAGGTTTAGAAAAACCAAGAGTAGGACTTTTTGACCAATATCTGAAGGTACAATTTGTAAAATGAAGCAATAGTTAACCATTGATTTGCATCAACAAAAACTTTGAGAAAGGCTAGTTTGTATGATAATTATTCATAGACAATAAGAAATTGCCGAATAACAACAGCTTACATAATAGTGTAATCAATTTTCATTTTCCTGAACTGTTATATAATAGTTTATCAATTTTATATTAACCAACAGCAGAATAAAAGTCTCATCCCTTTATGAGCCCAAATAGTTTGTAAAACAGAAGAAAAATATTTAAACAAGACTGCACGAGCACATCCTGGGCTCATAACTGGTATGGGTATTGCCTTAGGACACATGAATTATAACTGTGTATTTGACTTGAGACTTTTGTCCTGTTTCAATTTCAAGTTTGCCAAAATAATTTACATTGAAACTGTGAAAGTGGACAGTTAACAGTATGATAACACATGGTCCAGCATCGCTCATCAACTTACCGAGATTCGTTTCATGTCCAGTTGACGTAACTGTTGCATGTGTCGCAAGACCGTCTGCTTGTAGAATTGTTCCTGGGCAAACGGATTGCCATCCAGGGAAATCTCCGACAGACTCGGCGAATCCCCGATGCATGATATATCGGAGAAACTGTAACAAAAAATAAAATGATGATAATGTAGAATTTGCAGAAAATTTCAAGAACAACAAAAAGAAGAACTGCACCAAACTGGTCTTAGCGAAATTCTCCAAGACATTGACAATATCTTGCCATTATAATGACTATACACTCAACATGAGAATGTTCAAAAACTTCCAAACTACAGAAAAGTCGCAGAGAAACTGACAAACATTATTTTAGTAAAAAATAATTTGCAATTGTGTGAGAGAAAATGGTTAAGTCAGGTGGTGCCAAAATTGGGCTGAAGCATACAACATGTTTACATAGACTAAATCATAAAAGAAATTTTGAAAGAAACAAATTAAAAAACTCTTGAAAATTTTGTTTATTTCCTGTCAGAATGAAAACGGACCAGTTAAGGCAACATTTTGCCATGCTAAGCTGTTCAATTCTAAACAGAAGATTTTTTAGGTTTAGAAACATTACCACACATATCAAACAAGTCAGCAACCCAGGAGATGTGCCATTTTGGAATTTACAGTTTACGGGTGTGGCCAGCCCCAATAAATTCTGAAACTTTTCCATGAGTTGCTGATGTTTCCTTATTCTTATTGGTAAAGAAAAACAAATGCTATGTAAGGAATATTATGAGAGAGCTAAACAGAGCACAAGGCAG
This sequence comes from Phoronis australis, assembly GCA_002633005.1. Taxonomy (NCBI): domain Eukaryota; kingdom Metazoa; phylum Phoronida; family Phoronidae; genus Phoronis; species Phoronis australis. The sequence continues at coordinate 104,643 of NMRA01000630.1, read as the reverse complement.
TTTTGATAAACACGAGGCTAGTTGGGCACTTTAAAATGAGTCTTTTAGTATAGACATTGGGATTCCCAATGAGGCAGTTGAAGTGATCAAGAGGTATCAGGTCTCACAGGCATGTGACAAACGTAATTTTCATAAGGCACACACATGTATGAACACAGACGTACACGCACACGCAGCAAAAAACCAATCTCTCTTCAACTCTAGAACAAAATTATGATTTTCTGCAGATTGATTAAACTTGTCAAGATGTTGCTGAGTTATCTTCTGTGATAACTGTTGTACATCAAGCCACAGTTGAACCCATGACATTCCACTTATCTATCAAATATCAATCACCATAGTAAACACAGACAGGAACGGTAACGACAACACATTGTGAAAAACAAACTATGCATCACCACCCAACCATCTCAAAATCCAAACCTTATCCTTTGCATCATTACCTAACAAGGTTAGAACCATTTCTATTCCCAAACACGTAAATCTTGCGTGGTCCATGCGAGTGTCTCGTAGACGAGAGGTCGTTCCAACTCATTCCAAACACAGTGTATCCACGATGAAGAAAAGCGATGAGAACTGGCTACAAGTCAGCAGACGTTTCAACAAGTCAGCAGACGTTTCATGTAGTCTTCCACTACACCATCCACAGTGTACCTCAGTACACACATTAACTAGTTGTAATATTCCACCCTTAACACTGCAATGCCAGTAGTGGTGGACTCGGCTTATATTTGAAATTGATCACTCACATTAAGTCTGAGATAATATCACTTTACTACTTAAAATTCATCAGTTTCAAGTTGACTATCCATCGAGTCTCGAGCACATCCTCGTGGCATTTTGATGACTTCGGCCCCGTGTATCACATCCCAGTCATTAATCTCATTGACCAACAGTAGAATAATACAAATGCTATGCAGCCGACTACACTGTAATGTCAAAAGTTTGTAGCTTTAAAGCAAATAGTATGATTCTCAACTGAACGCTAATTATCAAAGTCTGGTCACGGTCTGTCAAGAGAAAGATGATAATCTTTTAAAATCATCGCGCAGGTAAGAAACCAAAAGTGAGACAAAAAAATTCTGATATTTTCAAGGCAAAAGGAAAATCCACATATTGACCACAACTGCAGACAAATCAGTTTTCTATCTACATACAAGAGCAGGAAAAAAGCACAACAAATTCATCACAAATTCATAGTGAACCTTTGAACATAATGGTATTCCAGCTCCGGACTGCATGGCTTTAACCTACATCACTATTCGGTAAATCTTAAGCTGCAACAGAATGATTGTTCAGTATCGAAGAAGACTCTTCCACTTAGCAAAGCAGTCGAGACCGACTAAAATCTAACGTCACTATGCTCAACGAATATTGTTGAGTTGTTTTCCAAAGACACCTGTCAACGTGTGCCCCGTAACTACCACACATGGATTAACAATTTCCTTGTCAGACACCAATTAGGAAACCCAATGTGGACTGTATTAATATTGTAGACACCATGGGAATAGCACTTGAAGGAATGCTATTTCCTGTGAGAGAGAGATAAAACAAGAAAACTGGATAACCAAGCATAAATAAAACAGTTAAGGCATTCAATAAAGTTGCTTAGCATCACAGGTTCAGTCAGGGTAGACTGACTGTATAATCCTCAGTTCAATGCCCGTTGACTGCGGACTTCTTGCAGGAAAAACAAACACTTATTTACTATCCCAACACCATAATGTTGCTCTGTTTAACCATCAAAAATTACTTCAATATTCTTTAAAGCTGCTATCAACCCACATACATTTTATGCCTGAAATAAAAAGATATTTTAGAAAATTGTAAGGTTTTTGACATCTCACTTTGAACATGTATCAAACAAAATTTGATCACGTTATTGGTACCATTGTTTTGCTAGAAATATACCTCTCTAAACTGTACTGAATAGACATTAAACAACGTGACCCAATCATGAATAAATTAATACAAAGTCAAAAATCAAATTCTACAGGCTTTCTACTTTCAAAAACATATAATTTTGTGGATATTCATCTCTATAGACAGACTTGTCAATAGGTCCTACATGACCTTTGGTTTTCCCATGATGCACCATCAGGGTCACTGACTGAAAATGATGTCATACTTGTTATATTTAGCAGAATTCCACAGTTTCCACATTTGCTCCGAAATTTTGAGAGTTAACGATGGTTACAAAGCATTATTTTATTTCAGAAACTTAGACGGGTATGTCGTTGTCGATATCTTTTTATAGACCAAAACATGATTTGGTATCATTTACGCAAACCTGAATGACTTGAAACGGATGCCCGAAACCATTACACAAGAGTGTTGGACACAGCAGTAGCATTCAACAGTGAAGATAACATCAATCACTCTCCATCAACATCCACTGTGGGACTGGGACGTCACATACAATCCCATAATGCAAGGCTGTACCACCTTCTCACATATAATTCAAATAACCAAATAAACACCAGAAAACAACGGACATAGCTGTATGAACAGAAGATTCACGAGCCATTAACAAAGCACAGAAAAGTCCTGTTCTTCTTCGTCCTTGCAAACATGGAAATGGCAAAAAGTAGCCCTTCAGTACGGCAGACTTCACCGACGACTGACTGTGTCACCACGAGAACTGCACTTGATGAAGACAATTTCAGAACACACTTGTGTATCCACTAACGCCAGCCCAAAAATGAACCAAAGGTGGATGTTGAATAATGATAAAAGAGGGAGTCTGTATGAAACTAAATAACAAACAAACCTATTTGTTACTGTTGCAGAATCTATAGCTGGCTATATTGAATAAGAAGCCCCACAGAGTGTTGAGTATTATGGACTGAATTAATTCTAAAGATAATGTAAGTTAACGGCGATGAACTTGTTGCCCTTTTGAATGTCCATTTAGGAAGGGGACCATTAGTTGGACATAGAAGAACAGCTAATGGCAGTTGGAACATTAGCACTAGTATGGAGCAGAGCTTTTAACACTCTGAAACCAGAATATATCTCCAAAACATATGCATCAGCAAACAACTGAACACTGATGGATCGAGGTTGATAGCATTTCACGCAAACCTGGTATAATCCAGTCTGCATTCTATCCTGGAAGCAAACTCAGCTTACAACGGTGTTCTTTTCACACAATTAAAGTCAGATATCTTGTAACGAATTGGCTGTTATTCATTTAAGAACATGTTCCACACATAAAATGACATGACCAACCTGTAGAAGCTTCACACTTCTAACCAATAACTCAGTTCTTCTGAAGCCTCATTAAACAAAATGGTACATAAAAAATTGCTTTCTTGTGATGGAAGGCAAGTTTACAATTACTTGAACACAAGAAGTGAAGGAACCTACGGTACTTATTACAAACTTTAAACTATAAAAAACTCTTATTCAATCATTAAAAGCCAACACTCAAAAGCCCAGGAAAGCAGAACTTTGCTGGACATAATTCAGCGCTTATCGTCAGAATCACTCACAGCAATGAGCTATACCAGGTATAGCTCATCACTCACAGCAAACATTGAATAATGTAATTACAAAAGTGTAAGGATCACAGTCTTCATCACTCTTGTGTGGTGAACTTGAAAGATGAAGGAGATTACTGTGCCATTTTGATTTGCATTAGAAGGCAGTGACTTTGAGAAGTCAACTTCAACTTTCACATTAGCTTCCAACACCCCCTGTTGATAACTTTGATGAACTTTCAAGCTGATCCTTCCCACCTCCTACTGTGAAACTTGAGCAATATTCACTTCAATCCAAGGATGAGATTAAGGTGTACCAGTAACTAACGTTACTCCAAACACTAAAGAGTCAACGTTAATGAGAAAAGCCCTTCATATTTTCGGGCAAGTTCTGAAATTTGTGCCCCAATCCAAACATGTTTCCTAGTAAAATAATGCCTGAAAAAATACTGGGATTATTGCAGACAATTTTCTCATGTGAAGAGCACTAAATTTGAACATGTGAACGATACTAATACGAACATGTGAACAACACCACTTCCCATTCAGGCCACATTGCTGGAGTACAATCAACACAGCACAAAAACATGTATTTTTGAAACTGCTGACAATGCTTGTATAATTGATCAATGTTTGTTTGTTTAATTGATCAATGTTTATTTGTTTGACGACAGTGACATATACTGGTAAGCCTGATGGGTTGGGTGTTATTTTTTTAAACAGCTTGCAAAAAATAGTTATAACCCATTCAAAGTATCTCAATAGAATTAATAAATTATTTCATTCACAATCACATGCAGTCAAACTCAGCATTAGGAAGCCTGCTGTATCCCAGACATTTGCAAATTTTGTGAAGGTGTCCCTATAAATACATGGGAAATATTGGTCAGATCATAGATTACACTATAGTCTATGGTCAGATGCGCATCATACTGAAAATTTGGGTCCAACAAAACATTTAATCTACAGTCAAGATACCAAAACAAAAGTCTTGAAGAGAATGTGCATACACATGTTTTCCTTCTAATGAATTCAGGAACACAAAACAGGACGATTGCATCAAAAATGGTCTTGAATTGCCTTTGTGAATAATATTATACGACAAAGCAATTGTAGCAACAATCACCAGAGTTTTCCTTCAGCAGATCACTCCGCCATTTTGGTTGATAAAAATTGCTTACACAGGCTTATGAAAGATGATCATCAGCCTTAAGTCTGAACGTCATTTCATAGAAAATCTCTTTTGGTCATTTATGATTTCAAAGTGATAAGAAATATAAAATATCTTGGTTGATGTTAAACCTTATACCAATGAAAAATCAGTAAAATGAATTCTTATCAAGCATTTACGTCATACAATTCATACGTCGTGAATTTATAGAAATGGTTCATAAGAAATTATAATCAACCAAAACTGTTTGTGTGCATGAGGCAATTCATTTTCCAAATCATGAATACGATTAAGCAAAGTCATGTTATTTAAACACCTTCCAGGGTTATAACCTCACACCACCACAGTGCTATTACTCACCGCTACATCGTGGTACTTCCTGCCATGTGACACCAGTTGTTAGTCATTTTTTGTGACAAAATTTGTTTTTAGAAATAATAATTCATTTCATTGTCCCAATATTGCAATAAACTTTTGTGGTGGTATGACACTGAATCACTGTAGCCATCAATTGCAATTGAACTAATTCACAAATAAATTAAAACAAATGGATACTTGGCAATAAAGTATAGAAGAATGTTTTGGGCAACATGCCAAATGACCAGTTTATACCCGCGATATAATAAAAGTTTAAAATTCCGAAAATTTTTCTTGTTATTAAATACACTAAGAAGCCTTTAGTCAAAACTGAAAAAATCTAGAAGTGATCAATTCACCATCCTGGAGGCAAATGAATGAAAACTACTGTAAGCTTATCTACACAATGCATTGATCACCACTAACACAGCACATTGGTTCCAAGTGTACTGTGTTTACCTCACAAATTATCAAGCACACATTACAGACAGACAGGTCTCATAGTTCACTCAATGACCCACATCAGTCCCATGCACTCTAAAACAGCGCCATCTCTGGATGAAGAAAGAAACTGCTCAATGGTTATGCTTTGTCACGTGTGTGCACTCCTAAACTTTATTGAAATTTTAATGTCACAAACATATTTGTGCTTCTGATTTTTTAAACTTAAAGCAAGACCACATAGTTTTGAGAGCTTTGCACCGGTTTAAAACTTAGTCTAATAGTTGCAAGTACTTTTGTACTTTCTATTTCAACCTTGCGCTTCGAACCAATATAAGCATCAGTGTCAGTGTATTAGATGGACATTTGCCATAAATAAATGCCAGGACATTTCTTGCTAAATACACTGGGTACCGGCCATCTTGAGGTAGTCACTGAACCCAAACTTGTGTGAACTTAATCAATTAAGTCTACTGTTTTGGCATCTCACTGAACTTCCAACCAATGGGAATTTTTCAAATGTTTACCTTTAACCAATCAAAATGCTTTTTTGTTCTTTTAACCATGGAGAAGCCTGCAGATTCTTTGAACTCCAACAGTGCTAATGTTTCTAGAACTGTGAGACAGTGTGAGCATCCCTTTTGCTTTTTATGCTGAAAATTCTTCAATTTGGGAAAATTTCTACAATTGTCATTATTCACAATGCTGTAAATTCTCAAATGTTCTTTGGCAACACCTGTGAATCCTATACCTTGTGCAAAACAAAGTATTTTTAATTATTTCATAAGAGAAAGTTGGCAAAATAAAATTCTAGCTCAAATTGTATCCCAAAGTAACGAATTTTAAGTTAACACGATGTTTCTTCACTTTAGAATACATGGTAAAAAATAAAAGTTAAATTTTTTCATGAAATTGTTCAACAAAATTAAAAGTCAAGAAATTTCACTTCATTGGCACTTAATTCATGCAGTCAAATCAAATCATAGGTAAAATTGTGAGCACTTCATTGAAAAAACAAATGGCAATTTTGTTCAAATTCCAAAACATTGAACACAATACAACCCTGTGGCTATGGACTTGTGCAGGAATCAGACTTGCCAGTACCAAGGAGGCTGCTGAGATTGATGTACATATTAAAAGGGATAGACTATACAGGTATGTTGGAACCAATAGAGAAAAAGTTCTCACACAAAAACAAATCTCTCATTATAGCTGTGTTCAGACCAACTAAATTTGTTTTCCGATTCACTCTGACCAGTAAATTAGAGTGACAGTGTGCTATTGTTTCTAGTGAGATTTAACAGCAGCGCCACCTACTGAATTATAACTTTTACAACTGCCCTGTCCATACCATGTTACTACAATTAAAACCTATCATTAAACTAACCTCACAGAGGGTTTGTAATCGCACTACAGATACAACTATTAAAACTGCTTTTAAAGCCTTCAAACCAATTGTTATAATGGTCATAAATCAGTTTAAAAGTTGTGACCGCTTTTGGTGTGAACAGGGTATGGTAGTTTCAACTCTAGATATCAATCTAGTCTACTGTTCAACTTGCCTGCAGTCTTTTGTCATCCCATATATCAAGAGTGACACACTAATTATCAACTACAATAAACATATTAAGATGAACATGTCCTTCCTGATTGAAATACTGGCTCCAATTACATTATTTTTGACTACTATTATCATGAGGGAGGGGGGAATGTTCCATAAGGAATTCAATTTCAGAAGCAAAACATAACAAGTCACCAGATTCATTGTATGATGTACTTAAGTTCAGCTAAGTGCTTTGTTGCACTTAAACCATCACTAACACTGATGTTGTTCACCTCCTTACTAATAAGATGACAATGATGATGTCAAAATACAAGTTGTCTTGAAACAGATGAGTTTCTAAATGCAAATTTTCTAGCAAAAGTTTCGGACTCATGTGTAATAGGGGTTCATAAATTGAGATGACGTTAATTTAGAACCTTTGCCAAACGGAGAAGACAACGCAGTCACACATCACGCTCCAAGTCATGGGCAAAAGAAGAAATTTACCTGTGAGGGGTCAAGTTGACGTTAGCCAATCGTGGAAACCTCTTGGCGGTCCGTCCAAACTCATCATCCGTTTTTCTGGTCATAGTTTAAGCACACAATGTGGAAGACACAGTAACCATCAAATGAACACTGATTATTTTTTATACAGGTATTTTAAAGTATCATCTCATTTTTAGAATGCGACGAAGTGTTATCTCATTGGACAACTCCATTACCACCAGACCCTCTTCCAGCCAAAGCCTTCAGGGGAGTTAATCCAAATTGTCATTCATCGTGTCGTTCCTGTAGATCCTGTTGTAAACCAGTGCTCAGATCCAATTTCAATCCCGGGTTGTTGCAAACATGTTCAATGAACAACAGAGAAATGCAGAGCTACCAAACATCCAATGTAACTTTTGAAGACATATTCTCAAACGACAAATGATCAAAACATGTCCAGTCCGACTACAGTTAGCAGTGAACACTATCACAATACGTACATTTCGTCCACCTGAATTCTAGAAGTATAGCCACACAGTATCAACAACTGGTAGTTCTCTGTCAAGAGTCAGACTGTACACAAACAACTGCTCATCCTGTATATTATCTGTCTCTTAGCACCAGACAGTAACTACCCTTACACAAACAGCATCCATAGAAATGACCACCGTAATGCAATCCAATCTTTCACTATCCAAAAAATCTTTAAACTTGTAAACATTGATGCAATCTTCAATTCAGCCAAGTATTTTGTAACATTGAGAATTTCACTAACAGTTCATCCACACGTTTTAACAATAGTCAATGATCGCAATAAAACCTTTAATTCGACGATTTCACAAATATCCACCATACTTATCGCAAAGATCCACAAGCAAGCAACCGTTGCGTATTTAGTCGGATATCAAGCCTTCAAAACTGTTTGAACATGATAAGGTTCAGTTACCTCAGAATCTTATCTCCCAGTTTTCTTTGTGCCAGTCAATATGATTGATTCAATTCATGCGCATTCCTGAGGAACAGATGAGGATATCGCACCTAAATCCACAATTGACCTAACGGCAAGAGTAAGTGGGAGAGACAGCAGGTGGAAATTTGCGTTCCCAACGCTGATGAAATAAATCCTGATTAAACAAAAGGTGAGAACATTATGTTTGCATTGAACTCCAATGGCACCTTGTTGATGATGAGCAGTGTAACCATGACAACACAATCCTACCTAGTTGTTGTTCAATTTGATACACAGTCAGTACTTCATCTGAACACATGTATCTCAACACTTCACAAAAAGCCAAGTCTTGCAACCGTGATAATCTTGTACATATTAGCACTGTTCATTTACTATATCCTGCACTCCAAAACTGAATAAAACTTCAAGGAAGTACAGACTGTCATTAACGATAACCGTTCAATCCATTTACCACTGACAGCAACTTTTTAGGTAAGTTGAAACTAATGAAACATCACAGAGAGCAGTCTTTAGTTTCTCTTCACAATACTTACGATGACAGTACATTTGTTCCCATCACAATATGTCAAACTCACACTGAGTAAACTAACCTCTGCAGACAATAGCAGCAATTTTTATGTCAGAATTAGTGTTCACCACTGACAAGTAAGACAGCATGACCTGCTGAGCTGGTGGAATACAGGAATTCTCATTAAATCCAAAGTGTTGTCTTCTGACATAAGTGTGACTGATAAAGTTAATTACAACACGTTTCTTTTCTTTAAATCGTAGCATGCTGTTCCTCATCAACTAATCCTATTTTCTGAAAACATCAACAGTCAGATCTTGCTCTCAATAACAACGTAACACACATGGTTGACTTTCTATATACGTTCAACGAGGATACATGACGTATGGCGTGAAACTTCTGTTGATTTTCCTTCTCAAGATTCTATCACGCACCGATCGTAAGCAGAGTTATCGACAACACAAAAATGTATCGTGATAAGTCCAGTTCAACCACACAAGAACGAGCAGCATCATGAAGTCAGACTCGATGTACGTCTGCTTATGTGAAAATGTCATCTGCTTTTCTCATGCATGGCAGAGTACTGTTAATGAAACAATACTGAGTGCACCAAAGCTGTTATGTGGCCGCAAGGTTATGTAAAAATCATCCTGCCTATGCAGTCAACTCTCGTACAACTGCAGCAAATTGTCAAAAACATGCAATCCAGAGTGAACAAACTAAACAAACTTAAATCCTGCATCAGAACCAAGCTGGAATCACTTATGCAGCAAAAGATAGCCTGTAATCCCATGCGATTAAACAGCGTTAGTTGACCAAACACACTCCAGGGCTTGGATTTGAGATGAAACCTGATGTAATCGGCCTCAAGAAAGGCAGAGATTAGTAAAGAAATCTTCTCGACTAACAAAACGCAAGGATTCAAATCCCGGCTTGTTTAACTGGCCACTTTAACGTACTCCACTAATGCAAACATTATCGGTGGGCCAATAACAAGTAAGTCACACAGCCCACCACATAGCATGAGGGTTATATCGTATTCCTCTAAAGATTTGGGAAAGTTTCTCTACCAGGACAACCAATCAAATAAAAGATTGAATGTGAGATAAGATCAGGTCGTGAACCAACAAACAATACAATCCATCATTCAAACAGGTGTAGATATAATCAAAGTCTCATCTTTCAGGGAGGCAACAGGACAAAAGGCGGTCTTGTTTCAGTTTTGCATTTAAAAACCAACGATCACTTTTTATACAGCTAAGGACTTGGGTATTACTGAAGACACAAGAGGACAGACAAATTAAATTCATTTTGTCAACTTCCACACCAAGATTCCTCTTCAGTAATCCCTTTTTTCTTTTAACTTAGTTTTGTACAGTTAAGCTATCACTAAATAAAATTTGGTAAAATTGTTGAACATATGCAGTGATGTAGCTGCCAAGCTTGTGCAAAGTGGCAATACACCAATTACTGTTATCCCAAATAAAAAATTTGCCATAACACTTATTTGATTACAAAACGAGCATTTCAAAATCAACATTAGAGTCATTTTTAGTACTACTCATTATTGTTATCATAATCATAGTCATTATTATCATTGTTACTGTAATTAATATTAATATTACTGCTGGTGCAAAAAGAAGACTCGTATGGATGTAACTGAGCATTAGAGCATAGCTGATTCCCTTGCGTCAGGAATGCGCCTACACAGCGATCAGGCACGAGTTACACTAGAGCAAGTTTAACTCCACTTTTATAATGTGGAGTAAGTTGTCACAAGTGGGCTAAGTTGCATTAACTTAAACAGCTTCCAGACAGCACCCAAACCTAGCAACCCGTTCCAGGAACAACTTGTTCATTGTCTCAGGGTGACACTTTGCAACATCTATCCAGAGGTTATCAGTTTCAAATAATCATATTTTATTTTCGCCCTTATACTTAGTACTTCTATTCTAACCTCGGTCTCTCATACATCTCGTGAAATGAGCTTATCTTAGGTGCATATGCCGATCGTAAACAAATTTATATAGGTTACATCACCACCGACAGTTGTCTGCATTTTATCTATGGTTAAAATTCTCTAGTTTTATACAGTGAAAGATTAATTATGTTGCTAAAGGTCGGATCTTGTACCGAATTTTAGAAATAGGCAATATTGGTCGTCCCAAATTCAAGAACTGATGAGCAGTGACCAATGACCACTCACATCGTTATTACACACTATGAGGGCGTATGAAAAGGTTGCATTGGCAGCTATTTTTGACAACTTTATGAGCTGTCAAATCTATTTTCAGACCCTGTTCATGTAAAAATGCAGCTTTGAAATCTGAGTAATACAATGAAAGCCAAAATCGTCAAGTCTCAGTCTTCCAAATCCATGTAGTGCATAACTCTTCTAACACTTGCTTATATAAAAGAAAGTGATGTAACACCCAATCAACATGATCAAATGCATTGGAGATGTCAATGAAAAATTTTGATTCACACAAGGAGAAAAGAAGACGGCGAGGAAGTGTTTGACCAAACGTTAAACTGTCATTTTTGGGAGCTGATATCCTGGGAACCTTGCGTCAAATTGTTGCAGCACACAACAACATGGCTAAATTCATCCGATCACTGTGGCAGTTACGTGACGTGACCAAGGTTCAGTCCCTTGATAGCTTTACTGTTTGGCCTATACAGTCATGAATTATGCTGTGTTCCTAAAGCGAGTTCAAAAAAATAAAAGACAATGGAGAGTTTCAAAATTTTCCAGAATTCTGTTTGAGTTCAAATGATTGGAATCAGCTGTGGGTTGCATGTGACAGAAAGGAAATCATCGAATCCAAAGGGCTTCATCAGGAAGTGAAACACACTTTATGTTTGTGGGGCTAGGTTTTAAACCTCAGTATCATCAATGAGAATTGGCAACAAAACTGTGTCAGTCTGCCTTCAATTATGCCAAAACTCTTAAAAGGTTTGAACTCAATTCGCCTAGACACCAGAATCTACCTTGAGAAGTCTTAACATAGTCTACAGAGTGCTGCGATTCCAGCAGACTCGCAAGGGACATCTCCTCACTGTCATACCTTTTAGTTTACAAATTGTGCTGCAGAATTATATATTACGAGCACCCTCATGAATTACACCTACAAAATTTACAGTAGTTCAACCACAAAAAATGCTGACTTTTTGTACTTACAAATGAAATGCAAGACTAAAATATAAAGAATGGTGTTTTACAGGGAATTAACCCCAGGATATATAAATTCTAAAAACGGATATTTTAATCTTTCAGAGCACTCCAGGCAGCAGATCCATGACCATGTAACTTAAAAGTTTCTGAATATAGACCCATCATGTACGGAAGGGATATAGTAACAAGACTGCAACTTATGACAACATGCGATGATACTGGGACTTTAGAGTAAGATAAAGGTAAACATAGGGTGAAGATTTCAATTGTACAGAAGCCTCTGACATTACGGGACTGCATTCGTTCTAATGCAAGTCTTCAAATAACTTCACATATCTCATTCACATATCTTCACATATCTTGCAGCACCATGACAATCACACGACATACTTGCACTAGACAAACACAGAACAAGGTATCAAGCAGAAATTAACCAGAGTGCCACCTGGTGGTCAAAACTTAAACAGCTTAACTGAGAGTCCCTTTCCTGCAGAATTCTATTAAAAAAAGAAAGCAAAATCTCCTCTCTTCAAACTTCGATGAAATTTCAAATGATTTAACGCTATTCACTTGTTTCTATCTTGATTTAGGCTTTTTAAGACAAGATTAACCAACTTTTTGAAAAAGTACTATCTGTGCAGAACCAGGAAAATAAAATTTCGTAGACATATGCTTGCTACAGGAAGTAGAGACATATAGCTGCTAGTGGCAGTAGAGAGGGGGAAGGTACCAGAAACCCTCAGCACAAACCCCACACTGTGAACTCACCACGTGATCTCATTGAAGCTCAGAAACAGTCGCTGAAGGCTTGGCAGTAACTCGATTTCAGTCTGCAACAAAACAATAGTATGACTAGGAGGAAATACAATTTAGTTAATAGTGAAGAATTGATTTGTTTCTAGTGTAAGTCTATTTGAAACAGTCGGTTATCATCTAACCAAGGGTTAAATTCGGGGATTTCATCTATGGCACTGCAGATGCATTCTGGGGCGGTTGTCAGCTTGTAAACACCTGCTGACGCCACAAACAATTTTAGGCTGTGTAATCGGATTCATACTTTGCGTTTTCAATGACGAGACTTAACTTCAATGTGCAGGTGGCCTGTGCCGCAAGAACTTTTCACACAAAATATTTGCAAATCTGCAGACTTATTTTGAGGCCTCCTGTCAGTCTTATATTTTTATAAGATGCTTATTTAGTCATGCTCACACCAAAAACATGTTACATTTCTGGTGCGCTTAAATGACAAGTGATGTTTTCTGACATTTTGCTTACTTGTCAACAACTTATTTGTGACATAAATGGACGCTTACAACCATTAATGCCACCAGTGAAAGTTTTGTCTAAGATTAAAGTCTGTGAATTTGAACATCAAAGTGGTGACCAAAGACTTTACTATGAAAAACAACAATTTTCTATCAACCTCTATCACCATGTAAATGTAGACGACTAAATTTGGATGCCAAATAAAAATTGTATCTGAGTGTTACAATTTTCTGCAACCAATCGAACTCTTCTTTTTACAAGAAGTTTGCAAACTGATCTTGAAGCTTTTAGAACTTGACCTTGACTCCTGGATTTGAATATGTATTATACTTCAGCATTGGAATACACAGACTTCCCTTCATACAATAAAGATTCATCATACTGCGTGCATCCTGATAACCAATCAGGATTCAGAAGTTAGTGCTTCAGCAAACCAATCACCACTCATCATGTCCTAATGCTCTCATCAAGATGACCAATAACAAGTCTGAGGGGGTCTTTGCTGACAACTGCTTGATCATCAAATTGAGCCCGTGCATATTTAACAGCTTGTTGCTGGCCAGCCAGTCTTTACTTACCACGGTTGCAATGCGGTTGCGTCGAAGATTGAGCTCAGCCAGTGAGTCAAGCCCTGTCAAGTTTTGCACATGCGTGATACCGTTGCCGGCGAGGTTGAGCACTCGCAACTCTGATAGGTGGGATAGCTGCTCAATGTCTGTGATGTGGTTGCCATGGAGATCAAGCACATCCAACTTAACTAATTGTTCCAAACCCTGTATACGTTTAATTCTGAAAAAAGGGAACATGAATCGTCTGTAGAGAAGGTCATGTGATCTAAGATGTCACCATGAAATAACAACATGACATTAAAATCAAGATAAAGACTGATGCAGCAGTCCTAGTCCTGTGACATATTGAGTTATGGCCACACATTTGAATAATTTTGTTGAAATGAAAATCTTTATACATTCAAGAAAACGCATAATCAACGAGACTTGATATTAAATATGTTAAACAGGACTAAGGTACTACAAATGCTTAACCCCTTGGAAGCATCCTGCTCCCTTCTTTAGGAAGAGTGGAATGATTAGAACAGTGGAACACCTGTCGTAATGTAGTCAAGTGGAACAGATTTAATTTCAATTGTCCTTGACTATTAGAACACTCAGCACATGTTTCTTTACTAAGAGTCTGTGAATACTAAATAAGTTAGCAGCTCTTTATTAGGATATCAGTCTTGAGCAATGACATACTAATATTCAAACATGTAGTGATACTCTGTAAACAAGTATGACCATTGTATCGTTCAGTTACATGATTCAATACTGTGACTACACTTAATATGCAAATGCCTGGTATGCTTAGCAAAAGTTTGTGACACTCTAAACTTTAGTTAGACATATGTGGTGATAGTACATTTATCATGCTCCACACGCAACTACTAAATACCAAATGTCTAAACTTTGCACATTAGCCAACTTGAGCGACTATCTACCCACAATTCCTGAAGTGTGGCTGCACTTGCAGTTTACCACTAGCGCCACCTACCTGTTCTTCCCCAGCATCAGCACACGGAGTGATTTGAGTGAGTCAAGTCCGGTGATCTCCTCGATCTGATTGTCATAGAGGTCCAGGAAGATGAGCCGTTTGAGCGTGCTCAGGTGTTGAATGCGGGTGATCGTATTATGTTGGTAGTTGAGCAGACGCAGCTGTTCTTCACCCTCCAAAATTGGGCAGATGGTCAGCCTCCGTCTGGAGAAGTAGGTCAGAAAGTCAATGGAGAAGTCAGCAGCAGACTTGTTTGTATCATGCACATTTGGGTCAACGCCCATGTTTACGTAAGGGCCCACGCCCTATTTTTGAAAATTTTCTGATTAAGTGCCCACTACTCGGCTATGCACCCATCTCAAGCTAGTGTCAACTCGTAATATGCTTCTTGTAATTAATTTTCAAAAGCTTGTTTTCATATGCTGAAGCTGAATTTCGAGTTGTATTCTACTTATGGTTGGTAGTTACGGTCGTCGCTGGGGACATTGTATTCTGTAAGCGTCCTCTGTAGTGCATTAAAAATAGCCAGGCTTGTAACTGAAATTAACACGAATGGTGACCATAGTCATCCACAAATTCTCATTCTATAATTCAATGAATATAGTTTGCAAAGTTCTTCAAGTTTTAAGAGTAAAATCCAGGCTATTGTTTACCTCTGCAGTCGAAGTATCACAAGACATTCTCCATGATGAGGTCACATGTCATTTTGAGTCTAACCTCTTTTATCCATGTATGGCATGTGTTCAGTGCAAACTCTAATCATCAGATAATGTAACTAAATGAATACCAAATCGAAGAACAGTAAAAAATCTCCAGTTTGCGATAGTGAAAAAATAAAAAGGTCAGAGCTAGTACCAAATTGTCGATATTGGCCATGCCAAATACATGAACTATAATGAACAACAAACCATCATTCAATATCTTATTACTCCATGGGGATTCTTTAAAACGTTGCACAGGCTGCTTCATACGCTGCTATTTTTTAACGATTTTATGAAATTCAATTGACAAGTCTATTTTCAGAGATATCATGCGTAATGTTTCCTGCATCGCTTATAGTGAAATCTGCCCACTGTTTTTCAAAAGTACAACAGAGTACAGTAGCCTTGAACCCAAGTACTACAAGCAGACGGACAACCTCCATTTGCAAGTAGGTCAGAACACTGCAAGTAAAAGCTAACATTTGACTTCAGAAGCAAAGAGTTTGAATTTCTGACCCCGTGACCACCAGACTTTTTCATACGCTTTTAATTTATTCTGAAACTTTTACTCATACTCGAGTAATACTTGAGAAATACAGACCACTAAACTTTACTTTAGTACCTTCAAGACGCAGTAAGACTCTAGAACTATTGTCAATCTGCCATGGAAGTCTTTGGTGCAATGAAACAAGGAAAACAAAATAAAAGCGCAATTTGAAACATAGCTCCGCTCCAGTCAACAAATTTGACGTTTGCCAGTAAAAAAGGTGTGAGAAAGATCATTGTCACCTATGAATTTTTCAAATAAAAAGTGAACGGTGCGTAAATTGTAAATTGAATTTCATTTATTGATACTGATTGCAATTTAGAAGATTCTTTCCCAGGGTGTCAAATTGCACTACATATTGAGTACTTTTTCAAGTACACTACAAATTTAGGGTTTACTATGTAATTGTTAGCTGTCTCCTTTTCTTCAGTACTACTTCAGAAACAGAGACTTCCTCATTTAAGATTTCGAGTACCTCTGAACGGAGTACATTTTAGTGGTCACCAAAACATGAGAAGTAAATCGGTCCGGGGATCTTTCAAATTTTGAGTAGCTAAAGGACAAAAACCCAAACAGTAGCTCATAATTTTTTTAAAAATTGTCAACTAAAGTATTCTTGCTTTATTCAATTACACGGCAAACCATGAAAGAAAGAACGATCTTAATCAAAATGCAATTTGAATGAATTTTATAACTATTGCAACTTCCCAAAATTGATGTAAGTTAAACATTCGTCACGTGTACCTGTCTAGATTCAGTCTGTCTGGATTGGCAGCTCTTTCCTCTCCTGATCTGTATACAATGGGCACTCCGGGTTGGGCGGGATTCTCCGTGAATATGACGCGGTCACCTGCACAAACAGATGGACAGTGAGTGGCGCGCAGATGGATTGAGGTGAAGACCCGGATCTTGCAAAGAACGCAGGACGAAAAAAGAATGCAAAGCAGTTATCCAGCATATGATAATTATAATAAGCAAAATGTGCAAAAACGAAATCGCCGGCGGTGGAAGAGCAAAAATATGTGTTAAGCTGAACTCACAACTGGTAATGAACATACCGTGCTGTACTCCAAAAAAAACTGCTGTTCAGTGGTCAGTAAACCTTGTCATGGCTCAATAAAATGTTATTTTAGGAGTACACAGGGATGGTTGACTGGAACCATCAACAGACACCGGAATGGATTACATAGGATACAATGAAACCTGACAAAGGAAGTCATTATAATTGTGGTCAAGGTTGGCCTTTTGTAGCTCAATCAATTGAAAACTAATAGTAATAAAGCGCTGATTATCTTCAAATTGTGCAAAGAAATAAAGTTTGGAAGCACCCAAGAAAATTGTTTAATTTGTCAAGCAGAAGGAGTTCGAGAGTAAGTCAAAAGACATTGAAATATGAAAACGCACACATGAGCTTTGTCTCAGTTCATGCACACCATAATCACTTTCAAGTGTCTCAATAGAAGTACACAAATCTCGTACATCAAAATAGTTGTACTTGACACAAAACAATGCAGGCATCACCTAAAATCAATAATTAGAAATAAAATCATTCACAGCATGATAACTCTTCACCTATTTTGCGTGAAAATTATTGAAAAAAATATTGGTTTTCAAAGACTGATGACAGCTTTGCAGCAAAAAATACTGCGTGTTATTTTATGACAGACGATGGCCAGCGGGTACATTAAGTATGATATATACGGTAATTACACTTTGTGAAATTTCCATAATCGCCATTTTTGTTGAGAAAAAAGAAAATTCCCTTCCATCATGTTACATGACAAACAGGTGAAGAGTTATTCATAGTCCGTAAAAAATAACATGAAATGTAAAGCTGTGCAGTGTTCAGTTTTACGATCTGCCATGAGAAGTTGAAATGCGAATGCTACAATAAGTGCACAGTACTGAGTGAGTGGAGACAAGGAAAGAAATACAGACCACAAGACACACAAATTTAGGGGCATAAAATAATAACTTCAACCTGAAACCTGAGTAACCATGGCTACGTTAGGTAAGGCAGGTTTGTTGCGGCTTTGGGTGAGATCGTGTATTCAAAAATCTTTGTGACACGAAAAACCTCCACGTATCCCACTCAAAAACACGCAATCTCACTAGCTTTCACTCGTGAGTATATCTTGCCTTACAGAACGTAATCCAGGACAGTTTGACCACTAAGGCCTTCAATGAACATGTTCATCACATTATACACTCTTACCAAGGGGCTTTTTGTTTCCTGGAAATTGAAGAGCGGGTTATAGGGAGCACACGAGACAGAGGAAATGTTCAATAGTGCCAGCGCTCAACATAATATAAGTGCATTTCAAAAAGCTGCCTGGTAAAGTCCTTATCACACTCAGTAAATTTAACAACAGTAAGATGTTGATGTATAATCTGAATTTTGTCGAACCTTTCAGATTGGCTTCGGCAGTAAATGGACACCAAAATTATCCTTGGGTCATTGAAGTTGTCACTAGACAAGGATGCAACTTTTCTTTTAAATATGAAATGTCTACATTATGGGCAGAAAAAAATATTAAATTATAAAAACAAAGCATGCGCCATAATTGGCAGTGACTGCAGCTGGTAACTTCCACAATACCAAAGGTGACCTTTCACACCGCATTGAAGCATGGATGATCCACTGTTAAATCTACCTAAGTGGTTACCGTGAAATCAACTGGATATTTTAACTTTCAATCCAAGACCAAACGTTAATCAATGAAAAATTAATGTGTTTCCATGGACAGAATCTAAATTGATCATTTGTTTATTAAAAGTCCATTCACTACAACTAGGCTTGTTGATATCAAAATTAAATTGACTTTAGCTGCTTCACTGAAAAAAGAAAGTAGTCTGCGGCCAATTATCTTCACCTGATTAGATTTGTGCTATAAGCAACACTACTAAAGATATAGAAATGAACTGTCTGCACTCTCTAGATAATGAGACGATCCAAGGGGGATACTCACATGAAATGTAAATGACGACATTATGTCATGAATTTTTAAATTTGCCTAAATGCACTTTACTACGGATTTTTACAGTAAAATCTCACAATTAAGCATACATTACAGTGGACAAAGAACATTTTAAACAGTTCTTCGTAATTTAGGTAAGTAATAGCAAACAAATAGTTTATCACTGACTTTAAAAATTCTACGCCTAAGTTTCCATGAAAAAGTTAGCGAGAATAGGCAATATTTTCTAATTGAAATTGGAAGATTTCAACATAAATGTCAAGTAAACTGAGGTGCATCACAAGGCCCTATATACTGATGCACATCTTGAACAACGTACAAGACAGAAGTATTCAGACAAAATTACCCAGAATTCCCCGACACGACAGCATGGCAGAAGCCAAATTCATCTTCAATGTAGTCTTCCCTTACAATTGAGAAATGAAAGGGAATTATCAACTAATAGTATGGTAGCAAAGCATAAGGCTCATGCCCGCTGTAATTGGTATTATGTCTCCTGAATAGTTATTACCAGTCGTTTTTGCAGCTAAAAGTATTCGTCGTCATCACAACGGTAAAATGGTAATATTTGTTTGATTACATTCGTCTTGTACTGTTGTGTATCACTTTTAATGACGATAGACAAAATTGTATTCATAGATTATTATGGTCAGACTGGAGAGACGATGTCACCTTAAGAAACCAGCAAATGTTATATGAAAAAGTAAAAATAACCTCTCCGTGGCTTGCGCGAGGCTTGCAAGTCGTTGAAATTGGTGAAGCGTGCTTTGACTTGAGCAATCATCATAGCTTTGACGTTCATTTTCACAACTTACGCCCGGCAAAAACCATCAAAATTCTTCCATCACAACAGGTCTTCAATACGATATGCTGTGTCTTCAACAAGAGTCCCTAACACAGCCACATGAAACTCTTGAAACAGTCGGTGCTCTATCCACATGGGAATGAACAATATCACTTAAAGCAATCCATTTTCTATCTGAACATGTGAGTTCTCGTGAAGACTGTCCTCAAATGACAATAATCCGTATCAGTTGAAAGACCTTGCTCATGAATAGGAAATAAGATAAGACAGACTGTTTCTTCACCTTCACTGTGAAAATATTTGTCCAACTTATTCAAAGCATTCATCCATCTCATCACTGAGCCAGTTGCCATATTAATATAAGCACTCATCAATGTAAAGTAGTCCTCGACAGGACTCTCAGCCGACACAAACTCACCCAATCATAGAGTAAGCAATCGTATCTTTTCACTAGGTGTTGTTCGTCCGTGAGTTAACTCCAAATAAAAACTGTGGCAGCCCGTTAAGATGTCATTGGGTTCTAAATTAGAAGCTGCAGCAGGTCTTAAGTGCACTCGGGAAGATAAATAAACTTGGGGGGGTCACTCCGTGTAACACTCAACTACAATGCCTTCTAAGTATGGTAACCCCCAAGCCTGAATAAGTGTTAAAAAAATTGTCACACAAAACTCATCAATTTGTTTTAAAAATCTTACTTTTAAATTTCCCACACGACATCAGATAAAAATTGACACCGAATAATGACTATAGGAGACTGACAATCATTCAGAAGGGAAATATGACAAAGAAAAAAATCTTAATCTTTACTAAACCAGGTTTGTTTATGTAGAACATTCCACAACATGAGCAGGACACCCAGAGGCCATGTTGCAATCGGAGAGAATACGTATTGTCAATGTATTGTCAGACCCTTTCATCGTGGTCTACTTCATCCGTTAAACTCAAGCACTATAAAAATGACAAATATCATATTTTAGGCATTTTTGTGCAGAGTAAACAGTCAGTGCCTGAACACCATAAAATTTTGGACATAAACAATTTAAAAAATTGGTCATTTTCGTTTTTCAAAGGCATGTAACACTGCTGTGAAAGTCCATGTCTTTTCAAAATTTGAGCTTAGCTGTTGGGTAAAAGTTAAGACCGGTAAAGCTTTTATTTTGTACTACACATCTTTTATGAAAAAACAAAAAAATAAAATTTGACTGGTCTGCCACGTTGTGCCCTGCATTGGTGAGATTTGACCATATCACATTACATGTATTTGAAATCCCTTGTAACCAATCATATTTTGCGTATCTGAAATCCCTTGTAACCAATCATATTTCACCATATCTAAAATCCCTTGTAACCAATCATATTTCACCATATCTAAAATCTCTTGTAACTTGTCATATTTCAGAGTTGACAGTCAGATCAACAGATACCCTAAAACATGAAAAGACAGGAGGAGAACGAAGACGTGAAGTGAAAAACACATTCTGAGAACTGACATTTTACATGCGGTATCAAGATATACAAATTTGATTTATAAGAATGCAAAAATACGGATAAGTTAAAGTTCTGTCATACTTCACAATTTAACAACACAGTTATTGAACAATCCAGTAAATTATATCGTTCATTTATGTAAATCAGAACCTGCTATAGAAACGTCTCAATTGAAAGTGAAATGCAACTTGCAAAGTGAACCCCAGTATCACAAGTAAGCCATCCCACCAGAAGAATTAAGAAGAATTATCCAATATCCCCCCCCCAAGGAGCATCACTTACTGGCCAGTGAACCTATTCAGCTTTCAAGTAGTTAGTCACTGAAAGGCTTCAACTCAATGACACCATGCAGCATGTTTGATTTAATGATTTTACAAGTGGTAAAAGTATTCTAATTGAAGCTGGGCCCTGGGGAAAATGGTTATTATACTCGTTGACATTGGACTTGTATCTGGACCATACAATGAACTATAATAATAATAATTTTCAGTGGAAGCAAACCATATAATAAGCTAGTTCAAGTGGTCCCAAAGCAAACTTACCACTGAATAAATGATATTCGAACAAGTTATATAATATTCCAAAGCATGAAGTTACAAGTTAAAATATTTGTTCTGTTCTGATGTCCTAAACACAACCAATGGTGAAAACTTACTCATTTCAAACACAAATAATTATCAAAATTGCCATTTTCTCCTGTTTCAAGGACTTCATACGATGATGTAGACTCCAAAAGTTTTCAAAATTCTGTGTGACTAATGCAGATATCATGCAAAAGCTGAACATGGTGAACAACGAATGTGGTGCTTTTTATTTTATATGGACAAATGAGAAAATAAAATTTTATTTGTCGGCCATTTTGTGTCCTATATTGATGAGATTTTATCGTGCTTCAATTTTTAGGAAAACCAGAAATTTAAATTCAAGAACATGGAAATGGTGTACATATGGAGACCCTTGAGAGACAAGTCAGGTCAGCTGGGAGATGATAGTTAATTAGTGGAGCAATGTTTAGCATTTGGTATGATTGGTTTCGACTTTCACAACGAAATTTGAACACATAAAGGTGGATCACAGTACTATGAACACCTGGAATTGGAAACTGTCTTTGCAATGCTATGGACACTAACATCCAAATGTTCAAATAATTTGTTGCTTTACCAAACCAATTAACAATTTGACAGTCCGCAACTTTAAGAATTGTGAAACATGTTTAATTACTCAGTGCAAAACATTTTCCAACAATAACATTGCCCTACTCAAACATTATATAAGTAACTTACACTTACATTTTGTGACGACTGGAGCTGGCTTTTTGTGAAAACCATAAAACTTTCTCAGCAATTTGTATGACTCAATCACAGACATGATGCCCTATGTAATCTTGTCATCAAAGTGAAAACTTTGTGTTCACCAAATTTAACACACCTGACAAACATGAAAATGACTGCTGATTCAGGTGTGTGTCAATTAAGGCTTCGTTTGTGTACTTTTCGACAAGCGGTGATCTTTGTACAAAGCACGTTTATTGGGCACTGGGGAATGAAGAAAATGGCATTATGAGAGTACTGTATTGTGTAAACGGGCTAGTTCCTAGCTAACATTGAATGCGCACTTGTAGATAAACATGTTCAGGAAACAGCTATTGTCTGCTGTTTACACATATCACAGTCAAGAACGCAAACAAGGGAGATATCAATTTACAGGAGATGGGCAACAAAACGCAAAAAAATGCAAATGAAAAAATAAAGTCAACTGCAGCGGAAATTGCTTTTTCAGGCAAAAATTTTATGAACAGGAAAGATAAACTTTTTGGCGGAAAAGATAAATTAGTTGAACTGTCTCCTGACAAAACCCAAACAGGGTACTTAAAAGTATAAACTATTGCTCATAATGTTTAGTAGTTATCTCCCTTAGATTCATCATTGTCGTCTGCCACAAAATAAGAAACAGACATTTTCTGACAAGCTATGAAACTTGCCTTGTTGCTAATGGCGCACAACAAAATTAGAAATTGAGTCAAGTGAAAGGTACCTTTATTCTTAATCAGACAATACTATAGAGTTCTATGTCAAATGTTTTCAATTGAAAACAATTATCCAACAATTGTTGCAATGTATGAGCAAGGAGATATTAAATTCACAAAATAAGTTCACATGGTTACAAAAGGCTCTAATCTCTCTCCTTTACAAGACTATGCTATCACTGAATACACATTTAACTCTACTGAGGCAAGAGGAATACACACACAACTAACTTCAATAGCTAGTCACTAATTAACGTACCTGGAAGGTAGACCGGACTCTGTTTGGCTCGGTTGTTAAGGTTCGCACTGTGCGTGTTACGCTCTCTAAAGTCATCGTCCCGATCCAAGTCTGTTGTCGAAGATGCCGAGATCCTCCGATTGGTTGGTTGACTGCGAATGGATGAGGCATACGGACTCCCAGATTGTCGGTCAGCTGTAAGCCAAAGGTCAGAGGTTACTACACGCTCCAAATCTCAAACAAAAAGATACTAGCAAAGAAACCTGTATTAACTGAACACTAACTATTTAGTTATTACTTAATATATCAATGAACTAACATATCTGAAACTTTGAAAACTTAGCGCCATGACAATTTAAAAATTTGAATTATAAAACATGAAGCAATATAAGAACATCCATAAATCGGAGAAAAATACAATAGTCCCCATAACAGATTCACTCACAGAGCATTGTCAATGGTAGAGCCACACAATAATCAGGTCAAGCCAAAGTTTTAATCTTCAAACTAGAACAAATCTGGTTGTTAGCAGTAAGGATATTCTCAATGCTACAATAGGTGAATTCACTCCGTCTATATAACCTGTAACTAGACCCATAATTCACGGTATTAATGAACCAAAGCAATGGGTTCCACCTCCAAAACAAACAAAACAATATTTTCGATGAAATGTTGCTGCATGGCCCGGCTTTAAAATAATTGTTGCGCATCGTCATGGTTACACGGTCAAAACACAAATATATAAACCAGTAACGGTTCCAGTGAAGGAGACACATGGTTGACGTGATAATGACCACAGGAAGTAACATCAGATAAAGCTCGTTGGGCTCTAGCTTGGACGTGAAAAATCAGGTGTCAGCAGATGAAAACAGAAGAAAATCTCAATTCACCTTTTGGATAAAGTATACTTTAATAAATGCCTCAAACATAAAATCAAAGCAGCTATTAGGCTAATAATCACAAGCTTCTAGAACATCCTACTTCATCAACTAGCAAAGTCATTTTTGAGAGCAATGTTACATCACATTTAGTCACAGGTAGTCGCACAGCGATCCTGGTGGCAGCCAGTGAAGTTAACGCAGTACCTTGTATCTGATACTGGTTGTAGGTCTTGTTACTGACTTGACCCTGACTTGTCAATAGTTCACCAGACTTGATGGCCCCCGTGTCCTTAGTAAGCCGAAAGTCAGGAGTCTGAAGAGATAATGACAGACGTGAATAGTGAACTAAGTATGATGCAAGAAAATTCCAAATATTTACCATTCCATTCAGACGTAGATACTCAGGTATGGGAAAGACATTTTCTTGCATCATAGTTACACCTTTAAAAGTGAAGGTTCGATAAAAATACAAAAATTAAAAATTGTTACAAGACTTAGTTCACATTACATTCATTTGATATAAATTAAGAATTTCCGCACATCAGTCTCTTGTCTAGCAACAGGGTCAAAATTTTGGAGTGCCACAGTAGGAATGTGTCATAAAAAAACAAATCAACACTAAGTGAGAGTGAGGTAGTTCATTCAGTCAACAATAGAGGGCACACTTAGTGAGTTGAGTGGGACAGTGGTGGTTAGGCAGTAGGCACTGATTAAGCGACACGATTTGCGCAAAAAATTTAAGAGAAATATTTCAATGATTTTCCCATATGTGATAAAGGTTCCAGTAAGATAAAAACTGAACATTACACTCTTGTTTCAAGTCACATGTAAATGATTTCAGAACAACTACATGTTATAATAATGCAGGAGCACATTTTACCATCATTAAGAACTCCTTGGAAATATATCAGAGATTCACAGTTTTGGCAAATAATGACTTCCTGCTTTTTTGTAAAATTAAAACAAGATCCAATAACACTTCAAGTTCAGAAAAAATCACTTCTTTTCATTGAAACAATGCCGCTGTGATTTTAAGTTAAAATGGTGGCTAGGTTACAACGTTTCAATGAAACAGGCGACTGCTTATAACATAAATAAAGAAATATCATGAAAAAATAATGATAATGAAATACCATGGATTCCCAAAATTCATACACTATGCGAAGACTCAAAATAATTTTTTGTGGCACTCCATTCAGCAATCTGTAGACAGTCAGTTTTGATAAGCTGGTGTCATCTTTCTTCGAGAAAGTATTGCACAGAATCACAAAAACAAGATCAAAATCAGACCTCAAGTGTTGATGAATATTAACTAATTACCATGTTTTCCTGAAAATGACAGAAACGTGCAAATGCCAGCAATCGTGACAGAACCGTACAACAGCTGAAATGCACGATGGCCGACGCTATACATAGTGAAAAAAATGAATATCGCATTCACAGTTGCACACGTACCTGCCTTATTACCCAATGAGTTGCCTCCAGATGTCACTAATTTAAAGCAGTTCTGTAACGTTTCTTCTAATTCAAACACAATATGACGGAACGGTAAATTTTTATTTCATCACAATTTTCAACACGAGTAAACAAGAAAGCCATTTTACTCCATTATTTGAAACCTGAACTTAGGCTGTCATCAACAAACACACGATGACATGTTTAACATTTTTAACAATACAATGAAGAATTTCAAAAGTGCAAAAAATACAATTCTGGTTGATATTTTTGTTTGAATTTGAGGAAACTTTACCACAGTGACATAGTTAATGATGACGGTGCCTTTTTCCTAACCAATCACTACTTCTGAGGGTCATTTGAAAGTCAAAAGGGCTGACAAATAGGTCACAACGCCACTTTAAAACGGCAAGAGTGATGTGGATACTTTGTGTCATTGTGCAAAACCTATAAATAGCAAAATTTGTTAACACATTTTGGCTGATTATTAACCTTCTACAGTGACATGCCATACTTATTTAGAGAGCCAAGCTGTGTTCCAAAAGTGTAAAGGTCGTACATGTTAGACTGACATTTCAACACAACTACACTAGCCAATCATAATGCAGTACACAGACCCCACAAAATGCACGCAAAGCTTTGAAAAGGCGAAAGAAGAACACTCGACATGTACGTCACAAATATTCATGCAATATTGTAACATTTCTCTTCCACAAAATAAACTTATGCAATTTCAGTTTTTCAATATTTGTAAATTTCGTATTTCGAAAATGTTCACATGTAACAGAAAATCGGTTTGAACATTTGTCTGGAACTGAGAGCAGAAACAGCCAATCAGAAACAAACAACAGAAAGAATCAACCAATCAGCACATGACACATAAACACAATTCTTCAAGCAGAACAGTTCTCACAGAAGCTACAGAAGGATCATTTAATACCAAAAAATTTCTCATTTTCTTTTATTTCAGAATTTCATACACCTACGAAAGTAATGTGCTCACAAAAACTGCCAAAATGATTTCAAACAAATTTCAATGCAAAATGTGCATCTTGCTGTTTTAGTTGTTCAAAACTGAATTTACTGGATACATATAACGTATTTCCGTAAGCCCACGTACCTTCACATTGAGAAGTTGTGCCTACAGAGTATTCAGTGCAAGGCACATGTGCCTTTATGTGAAACATTTGAGTTATTCAAAGAGTAAAACAGGACTAATATCCATAAATTTAGCAACAAACACGCTAAGCATGGACAAAAAAAACATGTGAACAGCCAATTTGAGACATACACAATAGCAAGGGACTAACTGACTGTGCTTTTAAGTGGCACTTAGGTGCATGTAAATACAGAAGCACTGCAGTAAAACATTTTTGATAAAACACATCATTAATTTTGGATACAGGCGCATGGGCTTAAGGAGGCGTATAAACAGTACACATCAGTAGTCTACTGCATTTGTTGATTGGCAGTGAGCATTAGGAGTAAAATGAAGCGTTGTGATTGGTTATTAACAGTGAATTCCATGTGCTTTCACTTTCATCAATACAGTGGCCAATTAAGAGGGTAGACACAAATACACACGTTTCATCAGAAAACTGAAATACAGGGAGGGGGTAAGGTTCGGGAACGACAGATTCACAAACGTGAAGAAAGCGGGGATACAAACTGTTGCCGTGGCAACTAATACATACGT
Organism: Phoronis australis; assembly: GCA_002633005.1. Classification (NCBI taxonomy): domain Eukaryota; kingdom Metazoa; phylum Phoronida; family Phoronidae; genus Phoronis; species Phoronis australis. Next base: position 76,881 of record NMRA01000630.1, on the reverse strand, counting down.
AACACGTATTTATAGCAATCCAATGACGGGACCTTAACAGGGTGCGTTTTTGATCAGACTGTGCAAAAAGAATAAAGAGATGGTGGTATATTGTGTTCAGTAGTAGAACTGATAGTACCAAAGTGTGACAACCTAACACTTGGTTTTAAGTTGATGGAAATTTCTGGCGGCGAATTGAGATGAGGAACTTTTGCTGGAAACCATGGGAAGCAGGAAATTACTGTTAATGCACTCTGCCAGTGTGCTATGGTAATTTAAAAACAATGACGTGATTCTAAAGTACAAGAAAACTAACTTAACTAAGACAAATCTTAATTTTTAGACACTTTTAAGATTAACTTAAATTTGTCTCAAGTCCATTTCAAGAAAGAAATCTTTAGTTTGACTTAAGTTGATGACTTAAAATATGTCATAATTTTGACTAACTCACAGGATGTGAAAGTTTCAAAGCTGGGAAGTTTCGATAAGTCTTAGACCAAAGCCAAAAATGAACTTAAGTCAGTTTCTTAGAACAGTCTCACTTGAAATAATGGCACGTTTATGTTGACGACTAAGAATAAAAACTGTCACCAGATGGCACCAGGGCCCACCTTCAAGGGATAACTCAGAGCTCCTCCAGTTAAGACCCTTTTAAGTCACCTTTGAATGAGGGTTATTAATCACCAGTGCATGGAAATAATGAAGTTAAATAAAAGATCATGATATTCTCTTGAGTCCATCCTTATAGAAAGTTTGAGATTCTGTCGTTCCCCACTCCTGAAAATCAGTTTCTGAAACACATGCATGACTTACTAAACTCTGTCCAGGCTGAAAAACAATGACACACATTCACGTAAAACCAAAGGTAATGAAAAACATGACAAATTATAAAATGTTCAACGATCAAACTAAAACAGAAGGATTTCAAATTCAGAACACAATAACAAAAATATCACTAGGCACCTCAAGAACAACTTAACAACATTTAAACCATGACTCTCACTTAGCTAACGATTTTGTATGATAAAATCTACAGTTGTTTGCAGAATTTCAGTTTCTGTTGGTGTAGAGGTTAGTTCTGTATTCCTTCCAAAGACAAAAAAAATTAGCTCTGCTGTGAGTGAAGACAGGAGGAAGTTAGGAAAATTAGAATTAACCTACCCTGACTCAGAGACACTCAGCTATCTGTTCTTAAATTTTACTCACAGCACTCAACATAAATCCACCGTTTAGTGCACTGTAGTTGCTACGTCTGTTTTTTACCTCACAGCATAAAAGAACATATTTCGGGATGTGGCTAGTAATGGAATGATTGTGGTTACCATAGCGACACACCCTTACACCCAGAGAATACATGAATGTGTTCGTACAACAGTTCATGACTGCAAAATCTCAATTGTTTAAGACACAAAACCACGGAAACAGGAAGTTATAAATGATAATTAGCAACCTTGTTTAATTTTATAACACACTATATCAGACTATGATTCAATAACAGAACACACTATATCAGACTATGATTCAATAACAGTTTGGTTATTCTGCTACCAATTCAAAAGTGATTTTACCTTACAATTCAAAAGCGAAACAGACAAAATATTGATTTCTCTGTCATGACATTAATTCTGTTAACAGCAAAAATTACTGATAATAACTATTAGTGTGGCTAAATTCTAATTACAGCGTGGCTTAGCCACTTCACTTTTCGTTTATTTTCCCTTCAATCCCCGTTTCTTGAAAGAAAACCACATTCACTCTGATAATGAATTCAACATCCACTCAGTCATGACGAGGAGTTCCTAGTCATTTTGTCTGAATACTTTTGGTGTGAATGAGTGAGTGTCCCAGTTACAAATACGATCAGCATGCATGTTAGTGCGGATTATTGTCAACAGGATTTCGTAATGGTGAAGTCAGTAGATGCCTATCAATGACAAATAATTAACCGAGAAAAACGGGCAGCAAAATGTAAGCAAGAACAGACTTGAAGATCACAATTTAAATACTGCGCCTGCACAGAATTTCCGCCAGTCCAAAACTGTTCATGAGAGATGTGCTTAATTCGCCATTTTGATTGCGGAAGCAATACAATAGGTAGTCAGCGCTTACAATTGTAATGTGAGAAAAATAAAACTATGAGGTTTTTAAACAAACGTGGACTCCCAGTATGGGCACGCGCCGTCTGCAGAATATACTGATGTAATCACTGATCCACAGACTGCGCACCTTACCGAGGATCAACACAAGATAGTGCTGCACAAAATGTTGGTAACTCACGACGCAATGACATTTCAAAACATATAACGAGAAAATTTGTCATTAAAGCATATACTGAAATGGCCAAAGAACGGCAGTTATGCCCGAAACTTAAGACAATTTAATATAATTTCTTAACCTTATGACAGTCTAAATACACAACCACAGTGTAAGGATGAAGAAACCACTAACCGCAAAATTAATTTTCGGCAGAACGGCAAATTTCTCCTCCATTCTGGCTACTGCACTCATCTTGAAAGCCAGAAAAGCCCAGTTACGGCTGTTATTATGCTTTTTCATCACTCTGAACAACGCGCTCGCCAACTCAAATCTTTTCAACCTCTATCGCAGATAAAAAGCCGATATGCCGAAGAACACAAACTTGTATCAGCCAATTAACAGCCACAATGACTTTTACTGATGATGTCCAAATCCCCGAGCTCTATTGAGGCTTCTTGAATATCTTATGGTACACAGTGATCAGACTGTCCTGAGATCTTCAGCAACACTAAACCCGGTCACAACACAGGAACGTTTAAGTCACCCACTCCTAGAAACCTCAGTTACATAATTGAAAATGTATGAATCAATGCCAAGCAGTCACCCTTTTTGCAGACTTCCACTCATGGAAATGCAGTTGAGAAGACTCAAGGTTTCACTAATCAAAGGCAATGCCGTCAATGCAATCAGACAGATTCCCCAGAGACAAGACATTCAACTTAACTGAGCCATGTCATGTTTCCACTCAGTCTACCAACCACAATAAGTGAGCATCACATCCAATGATGGCATAGAATTATTCCAAGAACTCCAATCAAAGCTTACACGATGTCTCCAAAGCCACAGTAAATCTCATCACAAAACAACTCCACATAAAACAGTCACCGACATCAGAGTGAACTACCAAAGAATTCAATGAATAACAATGTCCATGTCTAGTCTTACCAAAGAATTAATGTTCCGTATCGTATCACCTGATGCTCAACTCTAAGTTACCTGGTGATCACACCTAATGCAGTGACTCCCCTAACACTCATTAACTCAGGTATAAGAATACAGGTGACATTTTACCAGGTGAATACCTGAATGCGATGTCCAACCTCCTTCCAACAGTGCAGGATGTGTCAGCCTTTGTTACAATAAGGCATCAAAGTACCAAACATTATTCAACCTCTTAGAAGGTATTGCCAAAGACCCAGAGTTTGAGAACTTTTCGTACTTCAAAAATAGTAAATAACAACGTTACAGGCAGAATACTCAACACCTGTGACCTTCAGTGGCCTTCCCATAGTTACACTTCAGTGTGAAAACAAATACACAATCTTTCCTTCCCACACTGAAGTCATGGCAGCGCAATCCAAAACATCGACCATTTCCCTGCCACACTAAACTCACTACAGCTTGAGCCAAGAAACGATGATATAACCAGCCTTGCCCAGGATATTTCTCTAAAGGAATAAANGACACCCCAGAAACGCCCTAGCACAGGTATTCATCCCTACTCTAAACCTATAACAGTGCCTATAACCAGCTTCCCAAGATAATCCCCCTCAATCACTAGATAATAACAGGGTTGAACAGCCACTCTGCCCTCCCAATACCATGGCTAACACTTCACCAACACTTGTTGACAGTCTGGGATAATGAGGCTAATTCTGTAAATTTATGTGCAATCTCAAAATGTCATGGGGATTAGTAGGAGTCTTATACAGTGTGGAATACAAGATTCACGTGTCCTTCCACTTTATAGGGCATAATGCTGTTGTTGGGTGGTAACACAGAACTTTAAAATCTGGCCGATTCCATCTTAGCAAATATATACACTTGTACGGAAGAGACCACCTTCTAACTCCGACTACAAATCACTGACTCACTTGGATATGCTACAGCGACATGTAAAACGAGTTTGAAAAACAAAATGCAAATATGCTGGGCTTTAGATTGCCGAAGGCAGCGTTCATCGACAAGTCTTCATTATGTGTTAATCCATTCATTAACCTAGTTTTCACTGGAGCATTTCAATACACATCCGCAATAGTACGTCCAAATGAAGTCTTACTGAAACTGAAGTTTCAATAAAAACGTGTTGTCACCGAGGGTAACCAAACACATGAGGGCTCTCTTGGAAAGCAGTGCTATCACTGAAGAGGCCACCCTCATTTTAAATATCACAATAATAAATAAATAAATAAATACACATTAGATTTTGTAAGCACCTCTACACTGCTTCAAAGGAAAGCTTCAATCTCACAATTTTGCATAAAAAGTCAGATTTTATAGGCAACCTAAGAGTTGAAAAGCATAGAAAGCTTCGAGTAAACAACTTTGTATTCAGGCTCTGACTACATTCAAAGGTACAGCTAGATAACACAGGTTTGATAAATAAAAAGTCCAGACTGCGTCATAAATTTGCTAATCGCTCAGGGGGTTTAGCAGTGCCTTGAAAATGGGGATTAAAAATCTCTGATACATAAATTTTGTGAGGGCACGCTGATAAGAAAGACACATGGCAGAACAAACAGAATATTTGTGAATTCAACAGTTTTAAAGCAATTATTTCCATAAAATATTGTACACATCTGCTTAGAGCCATCGTCAGATTGAAAACATTGTATCAAGTATTTAGCAAATGACAATTCGCCAAAGCACCATGAACAGAGGAAAAACTACGTTGTGTTATCAGCTCAAAACGAAACAAGCAATACCTTACAGTTAGTCCAACATCAACAAATATTCCAGAAAACCAAAATTTTTATTGTGTAAACAAATTTCAAGCCACATGATCAGTAAACAGTTGAATAAAACTGGAAAAACAGCAAGATGGAAGAAATGACATAAAAACAAGCGAGACCTCAAGCTGTTTAGATTCATGGCATTTTTAGTGTGGATAAGAAAAGCAATGAAAACATGACTTAGGTCTGCATTCAGCATTGTGTTGAGTATTGGACATTATTATTAGACAAACAGATTAATGGTATTTCCATGTTTGTCCAGCAACAGAAGTCTCAAGTGAAGCAATTATGCGTAAAATTATATTCATCAGACAAATGAACCACAAGGCAGTGTACAATCAACTGTGAGAATAAACCAACAATACCTTGCTTCAGCCACTAAAGGTCAATTCCCTGGAAGGGTCACTTACACAGGTCCCAGGTTTTAAAACCCATTTTGATGCCCTTATTCAGTAGACAACATTGATTCTCCAAAATACAGGTCCCCTGTAAGGACTATTACCAGTTTACAGCACCTCTTAACATTGCATTGGGATTGATTTTCTTGAAGGGAAGTTTGATTTTTACACCTACCTCAGCTTTCAAAAGTTGTCAACTGTGATTTATTTTAATCAGAGTTACTTGGATACAGAACCATACCTTTAAACTTCTACTTACCCAAAAATTTAAATTAAACAAATACAACAGTTACACATGAGTTAACCCAATACACAGCCAGAGATCAGTTGACAATGATTGTTCATATGTAATTAATGTTTAAACCTACACACACATACAGCAGGCCACTTCAGACAATCAAAACAACGTGATTCCAATTATAATACCGTACTCGTCCAGGTTACCACCCAGGGCGCTTAAATTGGGAATCTAAAAAAACAAGGGGTGGGCGGTAAGCCGAGCATGGGCAGTTAAAATCAAATTTTTTGAAGTCGGGAGTGGGTGCTTACTGCACAAATTTTACCCTCACAGAGCTACACTGACGTCGGACTTCAAGCATGTCATTTAAAATATACGTCGCTGCTTGTCATCTCTTAGAACTAAGGTATTCCTACAGGTAGGCATGCGTTCAGTAGGGCAAGTTTCTTGAGAGAAAAGGTAGATCAAGCAAGATTCCACTGGTGCGCCGTGTGAAGTTTTAAGGGAAGCACCTGATTTTGTAGATTTGCAAAAACACATCATGTAAGTTTTTGACCACGTGGATGTGGATAGAATGTTCGACTTGCGCTTAATGACAAGTTGATATCTTGCGCTGTTGCTTTTGGTTGGGCGCTTCCATTTTGGTGTCGGGAGTGAATCATTAAAAACATGCGTTTAACCAAAGCATGGAACAGTGAGACAAGTTGGTTTGCCACAATGAGTCGTGTCTGCTTGTATTCAAAACAATGCGTCCAAAATGATGTCGGGTGCGCTCGTGTTTTTTCTAATTTCATTGCTCAGGGTGGTGACGTTCCGTGTACTGTCATGGCACTCATGGGAAATCACTGTGTTAAGGTAGGCCACCGACTTGGAAATTCCTGTCAAGTACCATTTTGATGCTTCTTCCCTGGCAATGAAATACATTCGGCAAGCGCTGTCTCAGTGATCAGTACATGCTGACACGAGTTCCGCGCGTGAGCCAAAGGAAACAATTGTGTCTACTTTAGTAAAGTGCAAGAGAATACGGGTATTTTACTGCCGTAGTAAGGCAAGGTCCAGGTTACACTAAAACTGATTGTCAGGGAAAGGTAAGCGAGTTGCGCACGTTTTAGAATCTGTTTTGTGTGACAACGTTCAGAGAAGCACAGACACCTCTAAGGAAGTCTCACTCATGACAAATTGAGAGTGGGCGGTAAGCAAAGCATGGGCGCTTAAAATGAAAAATTGAAAATTTCGGGGGTGGACGGTAAGCCGAGTATGGGCGGTAATACAGACGAGTATGGTAAGAAAATGTGAGAAACATTCATAAACACAGGTCACAACAACAGGCAAGTAGATTTTTGTTGGTTTGCATTTTCGGCAAGATGAAATTAATCAGCAAAACATAATCTCGTTACCAATAACTTCGTTACAAATGAAGGAGTTACTTAAATATCCACTTGTTGGCATGGGATATGATTGTGGACGCCACAAAACCTTTGTTTTCATGCGTAAACACAATTAACACAGCCTTTTTTTTCAAAATACATTCTGCTGTCTGACCTGTAGAACAAACTCATTTCTACGACACTCAATATTTGTAAAAGCCACAAATATTCCAGGTGAGTAAAGCGTCATCCTCACTATCAAACAGTCACGTGACATAATCAGATGATAAAATATTTAAATAAATTCAAACATACGTAGAGACATGTAATACATCCAAAAAACATAGTAACCTAGGAAACACGCAAAATTCCACACCATGGAATCTTTACCTCATATTTATTTCTCTTTTTCTGGGAAAAGATAGTTAAAACTGGCAATTAACATTAGTAATTAGTAGGTTGTGAGGATAATGCAATGACAAATCCAGACTGAATGAAATAATCTAAAGTTGGAGAGTCATGGTTATGAACCTGAATGCCAATCAATATTTTTCTCACCTGAAATTAATTGCAAAGATCAGCAAAACCAAACATGCAAAACAAAGATTAGAAAAAAGAAATTGACCTACTCTTGGTACATTAGTCATTGTCTGCTCCCAGAAATGACGAAGGTCTGAATGTGAAAATGCTTAAAAAAGTATCAGATATGTACTTTTGCCTGTCAGCCTTCTACCGATAAATAAACAAATGAAGTTCATGTTCTTCAACAAAATTAGTTAATGTTCACTTTTAATTTAAATGTCCATCCTGTGATAACTTGCCACACCCCCCCCCCTTGATTTTTTTAATTTTTTTAAATTTAAAAGTTTGGTGGGTGATCACCAAAGAGACCAAAGCACTCCGTTGCCTAACATAGATATACAAGTAGGACCAACAAGATGACCGTAATAATGGCCGAACTTTTGATATTATTTAGAAGCACTTAGCATTAAATTGTTGTTACAGTAACACTCTTGTTGCCGTGACAACACTTTCCTCAAATGATTTTCAGTCCAGACAAGATCCTGTGCAGTCTTAAGATGAACAAGCATGACCTACAGGGCCCTGGGTCTAACCTTCAAATTTAACCACCAGTGTCTCAGTTTTCGAGTGCAACTTGTTAAGTTCACATTCAAAACATACCAATCCCAATTTTTTGGAGATGTACTTGTACATCAGACAGTGGGCACTGGAGTCCTGTGTAGAGATGAAATAACCATCACCCCAAAAAGCAGGTTCAAGGACACCTAAATGCATACAAGCTGTGTTTGCAAGGGAAGTCTGTGTCATGAGCCAGGATTAAAGCAACCACCACCCTGAATTCTATGTGTATTGTGAGTCTTAACCTCAGTTGAACCAGCATTCAACTCAGATCCATAAGACTCAACTAAGCCAGTTTGTCACAGCAAGGCAAACTCTAATGTCTGAAAAGCCAAATGTGTGAACATGAACAATCGCACTACCAGGATTTACCAAAGATGAGTCCACCTGAATTGGGAAAATTATGTCAACTAAAGGTTCATTGACGTTCATTCAGTTTTACAAGTTGTGGTGTCAATGGTCAAGATGGTGGGGTTTTTTATTTGGAAAAGTTCCTGTTAAAAGCCCACTCAGAGCCAACTTTTAGTCACAAGTACAGTTTAGCAGAGCATTTATCATTTATAAAAATGACCAAAGTGTTGGCAAATATGCAGTTATTGACATAAGATCTAAAAAAAAACAAATTTAAATACAAAATGTCCGTCAGGATACCTCTTAATCTGGGCCTATAAGTCTTAGGTTCATGCTGGTATTTTCGAAGCCAAAACTATTTTCCCTAAATACATACCGGCCCTTCTTTTCTGAATAAATACCTGTGCATATATTTTGTATTACTAGATCGCCTGAAATTTCCATTTTCCCAATACACGCCCCCTATGGGCTATCTATGGAAAATATCAATGGGCTCAAATTTGAACACTGAACTATATACAATTGAAAGTTAAAAACCAAAATACAACCAGACACCATTCACTGATAAAATCTCACCGACTTTGGGCAAAATAATTGTCAAACTTGTCAATTATTCACTTTTCAAAACCTTCTCACATTGTAGCATGCCTAATACTACTGGTCTAGGACAGAACCCTTAGCGATGTGAAAGCATCAGTCATGGAGCTACAGATCTTTTGTGGCAAAATGAGAAACTAAAATTTTGCCCGCTGACACTACAAATACCTGATGTTCTCACTTAATGACATTCACTTGATGACATTATACCCTACTTTTTGTCAAGGGAGCTCTTACTAACCTTGGACTTTAGGAATCAATTTTATCAATAGAGTGACTACAAGATGTCATCAACAGCATGTCAATCTCAGCTCTAAAAGAACAGATTTGTAACAGCCAGCTCTGCATTTAGTGAATAATGAAGACATTTTGCGAGTGTCTTGAGCCCATGAGGCATGTCTTACTCCAAGCATGTCTTGGCCTAGATCAGGCCTTGAAAGAAAAAGTTAAATACACATTTTGTCAAATAGTCATCAAGACCCTGGTCACATTCATAGCATTTCATTCCAATAGAGTTTTCATAAGCGTGACGGTACCACTCTAAAGTGAGCAACCATGCTTGAATAAAACAACCGCATGTTAATAAAACATTGTGCCTGTTGATTGTCAAGTTTAGATTTTTATCAAATACAATAGTAATGATGACTTGTCACTTCAGCATTTCTAAGATAGCACGCCACCTATTGATGCAAAATGACATTTTTACTGGAATTGATACTTTATCAACACCTGAATAATTTGAAAAATATTTATGCCCAACACTGCACTTCCTTGCACCCCCGCCCCTCTCAATGTTAGCCCAGAATATAGGGTATGGTAATTAAGAAGCATTTTTTACACATAAATGCTGTTGAGATTCTGTAAACCTTTCTAAATTATATTACACACTAAAGAGATATTGCATTACTAGTGATTTCCAACAAAGCGTACATTTTACCCAAGTTTTACAACATCATGACAAGGGACTGACAACATGTAAACACATTAATTCGTGACAGTGAACAGTTTTGCGTGCTACATAATATTGCGTGTAAGTTGGCAAATAACCTCAACCCGAAATTAAGTGTTACAGTCTTGCTACAGTGGCCACTTAAATTCTGACTCCTAAGTCAATAAATTTTAGTCGATTGATTCTCACATTAAACTAAAATACATGTAAGATTTCTATTAAACAATTACGCATACAAGTTGTTGTTTAAAGACCAAAGTATGCAAGATGCTGACCAGTGCCAATATTGTGCAACATATGTTTCTTACCTCCACAAATTACAAACTTGCTTAATTTCGGGATGACGTTGTTAATGGCCTGACCGAATGATTGAACGCGTGTTCACGTGAAATTGTGCACACCCTACCCTCGTAAATAGGCGTGAATGTTGGCGGGTGGTCTGTTCAACAACAAAGCTGGCACAAACACCAAAGGAAGGAGAAACTCGTTCAAGAAGCTCCGAAGATGAATCGACAGTAATTAGCGAGGAGAATCTCAAATAACAAGATCGAGACAGTATTTCCAGAAATTTAAACTTTTTCGATTGACACTGTTTGTGGTCGTCCTCCCAGTGATGGTGGCTGACGGTTGCAAGGCAGTTTCACAACAAACCGTACATGTCTACAAATGCAAGCCTGTTCAGTCTCCATGCGAGTGAACACAAACAAGAGTCAGACACGTGGACAATGGCTCACAACACACGTTATCCGCAGTATTTGCCCGGCATTCAGTGAACGAACTGGCAGCAAAATATTGTTGTGCTCTTCAAATCGGTCTATGTTAAAGACTTAGAATACGCTAACACTTTTTGAGTCGTGGTAGTGCTACAAAAATAAAAGCGTGAAGAATGGCGACACAGTTCAATGCCATTAAAATTAATATTTGTAACATAGTGTCAGTGTCGATATCATACAACTATCTTCTGGGCACAGAATCTCATCACTTGACTACAAATTCAACCATCAGCCCACATGATGAAGATGATTACAGACCAATTGGTCAAAAATGTTCCATACTTCAGTGTCTCAGTTGTGCTATATGAAATTCGCTCCACTACTTATATTCACCAATCAGATCACACGATTCAGTGAGATGAGAGCACCCGGAAATGATTAATGTGTTTTGTTTGCATGTGCTCCAATACTCTTAGCGAAGTGTCTTAGAAAATAGGGCGTCCTGTTGACTGATAAGCCTGGCTGAAGACAACATTATTCAATTCAGTGTTCAACGGTACAAAATCATCTCACACAAGATAGTTACATCATCTAGAGCTTCTTGACCAGCCTTCCAAATTGCAACACAGCGGGGGACATGTGCACGGAATACACAACGTACGGACAATACGTATACCTGTTTTGCTCTCTCCACGACAGGAGAGGCTGAGGCTTGTAAACTAAACGTGGGCCCAAACATATACTTCTGTAAGAAAGACAGTCAGTCATGCAGTCATCACCTCACAACAAAATGAAGTAAGCTTGAGACGGAGAGCAATATTTCTATTCATAGAACATGCAATAAAGACTTGCATTGTAGAAAAACTAAATGAGAGAGACTTGTATATATGCATGCATAAAGAAATCATAGTACTGTAGTGCATTCATCAATCTACAAATAATGTGGCATGTTCAATATTCTCCACAACTGAAAACCCAAACATGTCGGAAGCACACAATCAAACCAACTACCAGTGATGGCGGACATTCTTTGCTGTGCAAACCTAATACACGTGCAGGATTTGAATAGCTGACTACTTTAACTTAATTAACAGTTTCTAAATTATATGCACTGTACAGTCAGTTGCAGTTAAGCCCTAATTTCCAAACTAGTCGCTGTTCTTTCAAACACATCCCAGCCATTCACATGTGTCCCAAGTGCTGGCAAACAGGACATGGCGACATATTAAAACAAGGTGTGGAGATCACTTACACTCTTTCACAATGCTACGAAAGGTAGCACTGTGGAATGTTGTTTATCATGGCTTCCCATTGGTTAAAGTAATGAAACCGACATCAAAACATTCAGTCATTTCCATTGATTGAAAATTGGGAAACCCCTTTCAGTTCACTGTTATGTAGAATGGTGACCACCTTTGACTTGAATAGTTGCAATTTATTAAAACCGGCAGTAATCAAAGTAAACAAAATTAAGGGCACCCCGATCCTGTTGCTAAGCCCCAACAAGCACAGTGCATAGCAGGCGTGTGCAAGTGGTGGTGATGTGATCGATAAATTTCCGACCAAGCATGCGCATTGACACCCACACGTGGAATTCCACGAGTCATTCATCATGTTTCCACAGGGCCACTTTTCAGTATACGTGGCGCTGTGTCAGAGGATAGGAGAACACTGACACTTATCAGTCAAGTTCTGTATTAAAATAAATCATTTGCTTGTCCCATTTCTCAAAATCAGCAACTCTTACACCCATCTACTGATAGTGCTAATATCCAAAGTTCATCAATAACACTACTGGGATTAAGGAAAATGAAGTGTGTTTCCCTGAAAACGTTCTATAAATTGCAGCACAGAGGTGTTCCTCTACACAGGTGTTCCTCTACATAGGTGTTCCTCTGCACAGGTGATTAACAGCCAGAGCAGACTGGAAGCTGGCGTAACAACCTCTGGATTATAAGATCTGATGTTGTATCATGTGACCGGTTTTTTGTGCTATAATGGCATGTCAAATCGCCTGCAAATGGACTGCCCTTGGCTGAACAGTCCAAGCGGCCTAAGGTTGCTAGTATGACTCACGGCTGAACCAAGAGAAACCAGGCATACACTTAATTAACTACTTAGCAACCACTGCCATGTGTGATCAAGTGAACTGTTTTACACTTTTGCAGCTCAGGTAGACACACGGTCTAATTCGACTATTGCCTCAAAACGTGTTTTTCTGTCCCCGGTAAACAGAACTTGAGAATGTCAGAAAGCCGAGAAAGGTCACCCTGCCTAGTAATGTTGAAATTATAAACTTTCACACTGCACAGATGATCAAGGTGCAATTCATACACACACTCCAAGGAGAGTGAGGAATCTTAAAATATAAAAGCCTGACTAAAACACAAGTGTGCTTAGCAAAACATCGGCGAATTCCTCCATATGACAACGTAAATTGATTGAATCGTTAAATGATTGAGGAGAAAACTGGACGTGACCATACACTTAGGCATGCAAACTTAGCTTACCGTGGATGCAGGTGGCCTGTTACGAGTTTTATTGTATGGGTACATTTTAGCTGTTTGAAACTGCAGGTTTAAATACACCGATACTCTGTTCCTAGCTCTGACTGGAGCGGTAAATTCAAAGACACATTGAAGTAAACATTCTCTTTGACGGCCGCCATTTTTAAACAGGAAATCGGCAACGCGCATGAGCATTTGTGTTCACCGGTGCCTCGGTCAAAGGTTACAGGGAATCGCCAGCTGCAAGAATGGCCATGAATGATTAACTGGAGCGGCGAAGAAGTCTTGTCGAATTGTCGATTGTATACAATATATTAAATCGATGGCTTCGTTTGACCCAACAGGTAATTGATGTCGTTGTATCTCCAAACAACGGCATTATGCAATGGCATGAGTAGCCTTGGTAGAATGCTGTACTATAATAAAATGACTGAATATTGACCGAGCATTAGTTACCGTTCAATCAGTGATTAGTGAATGATAGACAGACATAGTTATAGCCAGCCAGCTAACATATGAAGACTATCGTCAAAATACAACTAGACACCACTGTGTGTTGAGCTCTGACAGACCTCGAAATGGCATACAGCTCGGCTACTTCTGCTCATCACCTCGCTGTGAAACTTGTCACTAACTGAGAGCGATCGGTACGGGGCCCGGGTACATGCGTCCTGCAAAATCTGGGAGTCAACCGACACTCTGCCATTACAGCTGTTTAAGTGAAAAAAATCTAATAAACGTCATTTCTTGTGTACTTCTTCATCTTTTGTTACAATGAAAAGTTTGTCGTCGTTTTGAAAACATCACGCTCGGTTACACTACGCGCCATTGAACGAGATGATGACAGCTTCGCAGAAGCAAACTTTTTAATTGTTATGAAATTTGATTTTTTTGTGTCAAAATTCTGAAAACTTAAGATTAAGTAAAACCAGTTTCGATAGTTTGTTGTGACCAAGTGTACATAACCTCATGAAATATAATACTTGATTGAAGAATCGGCGAAACAAACTTGAGAAACTGGCCTGTAGGTGACAAAATATTTCATGACACCAAAAGCTGACACAAAAGATTGCCCTATAATTTTAGTAGCACATTAACAGTAGAACGTCAATTTTTCCAACAACGGTAAATATGAAGTTTAAAGAAGATCGAATGTAGTTTTTAATGACGCTAAGATTTTAAGACTGTATTTATCCTAATTGGTGCAAAGCTGTATATTTAGTATACAGCTTTGCTCCCGGCCAAGTGTAAGTCATAATCAGTCTTCATACAGCTGACTGAGTGGTATTGGCTACTGTCTTCAGCTGGCTCCAGCTAGAGATAGTCATCACTGTCTAGTTGGCTAGCTATTTCCCTAGTCAAAACTATAAGACTTGTAAGAAAACGTTATGTAGGCCTACATAATGTCGTCAGACAAGGCATCTTCAAGTCTAGCCAAGTCATCTTCATGGAGCAAGTGATGTAATTGCCTACTTCAAATCAGGAACAAAAATGTTTGGTAGAATGGTCTGTGCTGTAAACATCCCTTTAAAAGGGGACTGTAGTCAAAATAATGTTGCAGTTAATCGGTTCCAGCATACAGATAAAATTCACATTTGCCCGACTTGCACGCCAAACAAAAGCCGATTCGTATTAATGGTCAAACCACTGAATCCTGAAAGCGATCGCTGATTGGCTGATGTGTCAGTGACGTGAATGACGGGATATAGGCTGCTTTTCACATTCATTGATTAATGTTATAATTTGAAGAGTTTACATCGTTATTCATCATTGTATCAATCGTCCTTATTTTTTATTGTTTGCCAAAGTGCTGTAAAAGGTTCGCCATGCCTTTTTGTCTGGCACCTGGTTGTTCAAACTCCTCGAAAAAGGACTGTCTTCTAAAGGGGTGGTCATCGCATACCATCGCCGGGTTACCCAAGCCGTGGCCCAAAGCTAACTACTAAATACAGACCTGCAGGTTTGCGCCGATATGGGTAAAAAATGAACAAATAAAATCTGACTCAAAATTAATGTCATTAAAACTAATCTCATCCTTGAGTAAACCTAAGAACCAGGTTCCTGGAGTAAATTAGCTTCAGTATTTACTGGTCTTGGAAAAGTTAGCTATCGTTCAATCGGCTGCTGCTAAAATTGTGATGGGTTGAGTCGATTGGCTTTTTGCAATTACGTCGCCTGACCTTTACCAGTTTCTTTTCCCCCCGATTCTTTTATCAAGTGTTCTTTGCTGCCGGCACCTAGGTTGCGTACATGCCACAGCAAATTAGCGGAACTTGTTTCATTTCGTTACAAGTTTTTAGTATTTTTGTACCAGCAAACCGAATTTTGAACAAACCTTGGTGCTGCGAAGCTATCGTCATCTCCCAAAAGACGTCTCAAATTTGGAAATGGCACCTTCGCCATGTCACAAGCGTGCTGTTTTTGAAACAGACGACACACTTCTTTGTTACAAAAGGCGGCGAATTATGCTACAAAATGATCTTTATTTGATTGTTTTCCACTTAAACGGCTGCAACGTACAAGGTGAGTGTCGGGTGACTACCAAATTTTGCATGCACCCCCGCTGGTCCATTGGCTTTACTTCTTGATGCACCCTAAGTTTTACGACGAGGTGACGAGCATAACTGAGTCAACTATACCCGTGTAGTCCACGGCTGTCTGAAATTTCAGGGTTAACGGAGCTTAACACAGAGTGGTACGATAGTCTTCATACAGCTATAGTCGGTAACTAACCAACCCTTCAAGTTACAGAGCTGAGTATTAGCTGACAGCTGGCTGACTGGCTGGCTAGAGTCCACACTGTCCATGGCACAGTCACACCAGTGTAAATTGTTGATACGCACTGGTTGCACCGGCAAACTTTCATCTGATGATGATGACGACTGGGTATCACTTAGTGTTGCCTCCTCAAACAGGTATCCCTGGTGACCCGACATTTCACTCTAAGAAATTTCTTATTCTAACAATATGAAGAATGCCACTTGACTGCACGCTAACACAGGACAGAGACTTTGCCCCCGCCAAATGCGCTCCAAGCAGGTAACTTTTTTGAGCTTCGTTAGAGAATATCAGTTTACTTTTTGATGTTGAATTATTTATGAAATTAATCAACAACTCATAGAAAACTATCCAAAATTTATTCCGAGTAAAATACAGTTCCCTTTTAACCAAAATAAGGATCGATTTGGAGAAATCTTTTGAATCCAATGTCATGTATCAGCTGGACCAAGTCAAACCACATTTCAGTCCTCAGGGGCCTTTCTTATGGAAAAAGTGACTGCAGGTGTGTACAAAAACTTGTGGGTAAGCAGTAGTTTTTCAGCAAGTTTTGAGTCAAATAGGCCACTAAATTTTCATTTCCTCCCTGCAAGAGGACCACTGCATTGGCCTCAACCCAGTAAAAGGTGCACTGGCTGTCTTCCTACCCTGCAAAAGGGGAGGGGTTAGGAATTAGTAGACCTGCCATCCACAATATGAGGTCTCTCAGCAATTTTTGGTACACGCCTTCCCCCCTTCCCCCCTTCCCCACCCAGAGTTACTCCATTCCCTAGGACCCATAATGAGGGTAAGTACTGTTTCTTATCAGATCCTATCTGAATAGAAGGCTTGAAAGCATCTGAGCTCTGCTTTTCTTTTTGGGACATGAAAAACAACGGAAAATGTAAAATCTGAATTGTGGAGTAAAATTTCGACTATGTGGGTTATTGAATTTTCAAAATTGGTCAAGTAATAGTGATTTTCGTCAACAAAACTCAGTCCTTGAGCTATTCATTGGAAAGTAGTGTTCAGTGTGGCATATCAGCTAATTATACCCATCACTAACTCACAATAGAAGCTATGCCTGAACAAGTGTGAATAGAAGAGGGAGGTGGTGAGGAATCTCGGGTTAAAGGTCATGCTCACCATATGACACTGCAAGTAACTGAATATATTAATATAGCAATAGAATGGTGTTGTGCTGTATTGTTGATACTAGCAAACACAGTATTCATTTTCACTACACATAAAATGAAATAATTACATGAATAAAATGAGAAAAATGGTTAGGATGAAAAATTGCATGGATTTGGGGCCAAATGTGAATAAAATGAAATTTATTACATCATTTTATCTATAATAACATCAAATTGCTTTCTATGTTCAATTTTTTTTAAATTATCTACTAGCAGACAATGTTTTGAAAATATTTAGGCACTGTCAACGTTGGAGGCCCTTGAAAAATCATATGACATTTTTCGCAATTTATTTTGTCCGAAATTGTTGAAAATTTACCGCACATGAAATTATAAATTTGACAAAACAAGACTGTGATGCTTGCCTGGTGGATCCCAAGCTCCCAGTCAGGTTGTTGGAGCATGGTGTACACTGTGGGGATTATTTTGCTTTTTAGGTACAAAACGAGTCAACAAAAACTGTGTTGCTGGGTGTGAAGCAGGAGATGATAGTGGAAAAGGATAGAAATTTTTATCGACTGCTGTGTCAGGTTTATATTTTCCTGTTTGCTTAGACAGTGGCCTTTATTTTGAATTTACGGAGACAACCCGCACCCGTGATTTGTGATTGAGAGCTTCATGTACATCCTTTTTTTAAACCAGATTTTTTTTTAGAAATTCCACACAGACGTTTCAATCCTTTGACTGAAGAATGGGTGCTTGTGTCTCCGCACAGGACAAAGAGGCCTTGGAAAGGGAAAGTTGAAAAGGCCTGTGAAGATTCAGTTCCAAGATTTGACAGCAATAACCCTCTGTGCCCCGGAGTAACACGATCAAATGGACAGGTATTTGCACAATGTTCTTTGAAATTAAGTTTAGTTTAATGTGGTAGGAAAACGGGTAAATATGATAATAATTATGTGTGGAGAAATTCAATTTTGTATGTCAATTGTACTAGCATTTCTCCAAACCACGGGCAACTGTTCAATTTTGAGACGAAGTTTGTGATTTGATCTTGGACATAGATAGCAGTGGAGTGTGTAGAACTTGAAAGTGGTGAACAAAAATATACCTTNGAGATGATAGTGGAAAAGGATAGAAATTTTTATCGACTGCTGTGTCAGGTTTATATTTTCCTGTTTGCTTAGACAGTGGCCTTTATTTTGAATTTACGGAGACAACCCGCACCCGTGATTTGTGATTGAGAGCTTCATGTACATCCTTTTTTTAAACCAGATTTTTTTTTTTTAGAAATTCCACACAGACGTTTCAATCCTTTGACTGAAGAATGGGTGCTTGTGTCTCCGCACAGGACAAAGAGGCCTTGGAAAGGGAAAGTTGAAAAAGCCTGTGAAGATTCAGTTCCAAGATTTGACAGCAATAACCCTCTGTGCCCCGGAGTAACACGATCAAATGGACAGGTATTTGCACAATGTTCTTTGAAATTAAGTTTAGTTTAATGAGGTAGGAAAACGGGTAAATTTGATAATAATTATGTGTGGAGAAATTGAATTTTGTATGTCAATTGTATTAGCATTTCTCCAAACCACGGGCAACTGTTCAATTTTGAGATGAAGTTTGTGATTTGATCTTGGACATAGATAGCAGTGGAGTGTGTAGAACTTGAAAGTGGTAAACAAAAATATACCTTTTTTAAAGTTTGGCTTTTGATAAGAATTTCTTTTCTGAGAATGTGAGACCCTTTTGTTTTCTAGGTTAATCCAATCTACGAAGAAACCTTCACTTTTGATAACGACTTCCCTGCTTTGTTGTCTGACACACCTTTACCAGGTAATGTGGATGGACTTTGGAGTTTTAGTAAAAATATGGCAAATTTCATCGATGCTAGTGTTCTCAAAATTGTGACAAATTTTTTGAAGAAAAAGTACAAAAAATTTGTCAAAGTTTTGCATGACGATTGTTTAAACATGGCGTTGAGAAAATTTGTAGTGGCTAACAGCTTCGAATCAAAAACAAGATATGGAAAGGCAAACTTAGTAGACAGTTTTAATAACATGTAAATATTCTCTATGGCAACTGCCATGTGATGAAGAAGGAGATTGAAGGGACTGGTGTTTGGTGAGATATTCACGCAAACAAAGTGTGGGCCAAGTGGGACATTTGTCCAAATTATTACCTGTACTCAAGAATTATTTCAGTAGTTAATCTGACTTATGTCCCACTTGGCCAACGATACACGTCCATGGTCATGTTTCACCGTCATCAACTCTGCTGGTCTGACGGAGAAATTTGAGATCCAGTCAAGCAGACGTTGCATCAACTTTGTGATTTAGAACTCTAAGGAATCGTCTGTTAGATATTTACAACATGTACGCCAAATGTGATCAGATAAAATGACCTGGAATTCCTGTCAAGATGGCTGAGAGCAAGCAGAATATCTAACATCAGAAGTGACAGGAATGACTCGGCATAATAAGACGGAATGTTGTTCCATTACTTTTCACTGTTTCATGCGCTGCCATTTTTTCATAGAGACAGGTCACCCCCTTCTGAAGACTGCCCCTGCTCAAGGGAAGTGCCAAGTGATGTGCTTCCACCCTTGGTCTGACCTCACACTGCCATTGATGTCACATAAGGAAATACTGTCCGTCATCAATAAGTGGGCGGAGCTTATGGTAGACTTGGGAGCCAAATACAAATGGGTTCAGGTAATTATACTTAAAGTCATGTACTTTCAGGAGGTGAAGTCAAAATTTCTAACTTTGATTTCTAAAGTTAGCAGAGGCTGACACTGACAATAAGTATTGACCCAACCAGGACTGTCACCTGCATAATGTACTGACCTCTTAAGGCGAAGCTGCAGCAACACTATTTCAGTGATTTTGTGATCAGAATGAAAAACATTGCAAATGTTTCAGGTTGAACTTGACTTTGTTGCAGATATTTGAAAACAGAGGTGCAATAATGGGGTGTTCCAACCCTCATCCACACTGTCAGGTAAGTACAGTGGGGGTTTGGTGGGTCACTGTTCTCAGTTATGATAGAAAGTTCTTTATTGATTTGCCATTTTTTATTATACCGGGTTTCACCCAATTTTTTTACACTATAAACCATCATAGTTTGATAAGAATTGTTTGTGTTGAGTTATTGGGCAAGTCAAATTCCACTTTTGCAGCATGCTGTGTCCTTGACTGAAGGAGTTTTGAGTCCACTTTTACTGTTGTCATCATAGGTTGCTAGTATGTAATTAAGTAGAAACTAAGGGTGGGGGGTGAGTTTGGACCTGTAGCATGGTCCTCCAGGCTGCCTCTTTCAGAGTTGTGGACACTTTCAGTGAAATTGCAGTCCACAAAACTGAGCTACGTTCTGTAGATGCAAGAATTTCTCAACTAAAGCTAGGTGTGATTTTGTTCTTTGATCACTTTTAGTACTTAACACTGTGATAGTTTGTGGAGTCTCGTATGATTTCGCATTTTCACAAGTTTTTTAGGTCAATGGAATGAAGGTCAGGCATAATTCAAACCTTAGTGCTGACCAATTACTGGACTGTATGTTGACCTTTGCCCTTTGTGTTCCCGCTGACCCCAGGTATGGGCGACACACTACCTTCCCAACATCCCTTCCACCAAAGACCGAACTCAGCGCCAGTACTACAGACAACACTCTACACCGATGTTGATGGATTACATAAAACTGGAAATGGAACAGAAGGTATTTTGTTGAGACCGTATGCATTATTGATATTTGGGTGGGATGTTCAACACTTTTGTTTTGCAAGAAATTACACTTAATGCTTGACTGTACACTCTAATGGATTTGGTATATTGCAGTCAGTTTGAAAATTTTAAAAAGTTTATTGACATGGCTTGCACATGTACAAAGGAAATTTCAAGTCAGTTTTAACATTTTAAAATTTTCAAAGGTAGGTTCACATTTGCTATTAGCAGTTGAGACACTACTATGGTGTTGTACAACTTTGGATTGTTTATAAAGCAGTTATGTTGTAACATGTAGTCAAGTTAACTTATTAATCTTACATCAACTTGATCAGTGTCACTGTGTTATGTGTCCCTACTGCCATACACTGTGTTATGTGTCCCTACTGTCATACAGGTCTGTGATTCAGTGGCATAGTGAAGTCACTGTTCTGGACCGGAGGTTAGAGTGCCCCCTGTTGTCGTCAACCTTGTCTAACGTCAACTGTGTCACTTTTTGTATACCTCACCTGTTCATACAGGTGAGAGTGGTGCTTGAAAATGATTGCTGGCTGTGCGTGGTCCCCTATTGGGCCATGTGGCCGTACGAGACGATGGTGCTACCTAAACGACATGTACTGAGGCTACACGAGTTAACGGAGACAGAGCGAATAGGTTTGTACTCATCCAGATGTAAAATGGTGAATTTTTTTGTTAGACTGTCAATCCAACAAGACATGAGAGTTTTCTATGTGTATAATAATCCATTAGATTTTATTTTAATTGTGCTCTCAACAGAGGTCAAATTTGATCTTTGAAATTATATTGCTATAAAGCAAATTTTATAAAACTTTTAAATTAACAAATCATAGTTCTAAAAGGCAAGCAGGCATACAACTTTTTTAATCTGTTTCAAGTCAAAACTTTGTTCTACCTGTAACACACATTGTTCACTTTCTCTGCAGGACTCGCTGACATCACCAAAAAGCTTCTCACAAAATACGACAATCTATTTGAGTGCTCATTTCCTTACTCTATGGGTTGGCACGGTAAGTTAATTATTTGTCTCCAGAATCTCCAACACGCAGGAAAAGCAGTACAGCCTGCAATGTGTGTGAATAGAATTTCTTTTCGACAAAAATTGAAATTTCAAAACAGCAATTTTCAAATTATATGAAGTGTTAATAATTTAATGGAGCTAGCTTATTTTTGACAATATATGTCGTCATTTTGTTTGGCAGTTACTGTACAACATGATAGTCTCTCCAGTCTTATTTTATTTCTAGTTTCCATGGCAATTAAAGCTTCTACTTATGTAACTTTATATTTTTCCCTTTCTTGAAAAATCAATTTCTTGAAACACTACATTATTCAATCTGTTTTTGTTGTAATTGTGGGCAAAAATTGGAAATGTGATTAGAGGCAACATCATGAAGGATTTCTATTATTAGTTGACTATTGCTTTTTTGCCAACTGCTCCAAAATATATTTCCACTCTGAGGTCTCTATGACAGGGTACTAGGACTGAGGTCTCTATGACAGGGTATTAGGACTGAGGTCTCTATGACAGGGTACTAGGACTGAGATCTCTATGACAGGGTACTAGGACTGAGGTCTCGATGACAGGGTACTAGGACTCAAAATTTCAGCCATAGGTGTTGCAAGTGAAGCAAGGGTCGTTTTCATAGAAATCACAAACACATCTTTAAGCCTGATCTGCATGCCACCTGTTGGTCACATCTCGTGACCTAATGAACATAAGATGGCGTGCAGACCAAATTTAAAATTGTTTGTTATATATATTTTCACACCCATTCAAGATTTCCATATTCATATTCTCACAGAAATGTCAATACGGTCATCATGTTGGTCCCTCAGTATCACAAGAACGCTGATCTGCTTTCTACTCTGTGAACCTATCTAGATGTCAAAAAGAGGCTCCTTTATTCATTAGTACCACTTATTGAATGTCGAGTCATTCATTATGGTTTTGCACTCAGTTGTGGTGATGAGAATTCTGGGTCATTTTGTCTGATAATTATTAGCATGTACTGCAGTATATTCTGTTGTTTTGCACAGCCATGCACTACGTAGAAGTTTGACACTTTTGAGTCAATGTGTGATCCCATGTATTGGGCTTCTAGTGCATTACAATGTCTTGTTGCAATGATTTGCTTGATCTCGCTTTTCTCACAAGATGAAACTTGTTCTACACTGATATCACAAACAAGGTGTTTTTTTTTTGGCTTCTGGGCTTTGCCATTTTTAATGTAGCATGCTGTGAGACATCGGATAAAGTTTTGTGAAATGTCTTTTATAGGTGCACCGACAGGACCAGATTCGGAGGGTGTAGATTACAATCACTGGCAGTTACATGCTCTGTACTTACCCCCTCTCCTCAGATCAGCCACAGTAAAGAAGTTTATGGTAGGATTTGAGATGCTGGCAGAACCACAGAGGGATCTGACAGCTGAGCAGGTGAGTCAGTGTAAATTGGTGTCGGTGTGTATCAACAACAGCAAATAAAATCAATGATTCGGAATCCATTCCAAAACTATAAAATCGATTCTGTGGTCTCACTTAAAAATTTAAAATTTAGGTAAATGAGGTGAAGTCTCGTCGCCTGCACATAAATCTTCATCTGGTATCACTAATAAAACACAAGGTCATAAACCACTTACAACAAAATGGTGCAATGCTATCTGATCTTCGCATGCTTTGTTCTGGTTTCTTTGTCACATAGCAAACAGCCTTGCCATTACTCAGTGACGGTGTTACTCCAAACCAATTCAGAACCAAGTATCCATTTGGAAAGGATTCCAGTTAGTTGATTCTGGTTATTTTCTGATTCCCGCCACTAATTTAAGTCAAATTAGTTCTTTTGCACTCTGTGACATTGAATTGGAGCAATCACAATTTATTGCTCATTTGCAGATTTTAATGTTCTCTTCAGTAGCAAGACGGAAATGTGTGCTAACAAATCAAACTGTTAGAGTTGAGAACGCAGTAGAAGTAAACTGAAAAAATATTCTAAAGACACTGACGCCATCTGGTGGGGCAAGTGCACTCTGAATTATTTGTTTAAAATAATTTACGTGTCAACTTGGTTAAAAAATGATAGTGGTCTAAGTTTGTTTTAAATTTGCTTAAGTTTGCCGCATACGCGAGTACATCACAGCAGCTTGACTTACATGACTGGCTTCTTTTGTTTGGAGAGCAGAAGACAATTTATGGTTGTCAGTGGTAGCTGTTGCATGTTTGTGGAAACTTCCTTTTTTTGGCTATAGACATTGTGACAGTGTTGAAAATTGAATTTTTTCATTGTTTGAAAGCAAAAATCTGTTAACTACAATAGAAGAAAAGAGTAGCAACATTGCACTACCAGTAACTTGCCTGAGGAACACAAGGGGGCGTCTTGACTTGTGTACACCACCTCACAGTTGAGTGTTTAATAATATCTGAGTGATCTTAATACACACAAATAATGCAAGGAAATTTGAATGTTTGAGCTACACATGACTAGTTAAGTTGAAGGATATGTTACCAATTTAAGTTTGCCTGAAACTGGTCAACTCAACAGAGCTCTGATTTTAATTAGTTTGTTCGAATTATTTGAAGGAGTGGTCAGTTTAGACAGTGTTGTTCTAATAATTGTTATCTGAGTCTGTTTTATTTTCATTACAGGCTGCAGAAAAGTTGCGCAATCTCACAACAGAACACTATACAGCGACGAAATGAAGAGATAAAGGCTTTATGAACATTTATTCAAGTTATTTTTGCATAAAATCATCGCCTCGCACAATTCTAAATTAAACCAAACCACACTTATGTTGTAAAGCGTTCAGTAGAGTGCTGTTTAAAAACTTGCACAGTTTGGCATTACTACAAATGTTGCAACCTCGATGGCTGTGTAAGACACCTATAGTGATGTGATGCAACTTTCTATCTCTGTCTGAAAACACCAACTCTTGGTGTGGAATTGACCAAACAATGCTTTCGTCAATATCATAGAAACGAAACGCATGAGCATGGCAGAGCAATTCGTGTCAATCAGAAAGATTTTACCTGTACTAAGAGACCAGAATAGACCAGTAGCACTAGGTACTATAGATCAACTACAATCTGCGTTTGATTTACCTGCATACCTGTGTTACCTACATAGTTTATGGGCATTCAGTTTTTTGCACTGGTATGTTATGATTTGAACGTATTTTAGTACAAGTGTTTGCTGCAGGCTAGCAAATATGGGTTGTTAATTTTAATTTTGTTTAAATTATTCATGTACGGGACTGAAATTAGATGAGTTTTGTAATTGCACATCCAAGAGTTTTTATGGCATGCGTCTGGGTTAATGCTCTGCAGTTTGTACAATAAAAGTTTGAAAATTGGAGTTGATGAAGCTGAGCAAGGTATTTAAAAGCGATATTTTTAGAAAAGCAAGTTGAGCATTTGCCAGGCTGCCAATTAATCTATCGCAAACTCTGCCCTCTTGCAAAATGTCGACAAACCAGGCAACGTGTTGTCAAGTAAAATGGCAGCTTGGAAACGAAGGTGTGTCATGAATGCTGCGTTCTGATTGGTTACTCAAAATCCTGGCGATAGGTCAATTTTGAGTGAACTCCCAGGGATTTGCATTTACATGAGGCACTTCACATGCAAGAATTATAATTGGCCAGATTGAAGGATGTATGGCATATGAACCATGGTGATAAAGCCGCAATGAACCGTGGTGTTAAAGCCACTATGAACCGTGGTGTTCAAGCCGCAATGAACCGTGGTGTTAAAGCCACTATGAACCGTGGTGTTAAAGCAGCCGAAATGAAGCATGGTTTCAAAAAAAATCAACTCTTCACAGTTGTACCTGTTCTTAACAACTTTACCTTCTCTTCAAAGCCAACTTTATTGCATTCCTATCTTTTAACTGAAATTTGTTCAATATGTCGCCAGGTATTCTCTAGACCATCACACCTCCTTGTCAAATGAAACTAACCTGCCTTGTGATGGCGCTGCCTTGTGATGGCGCTGCCTTGTGATGGCGCTGCCTTGTGATGGCGCTGCCTTGTGATGGCGCTGCCTTGTGATGGCGCTGCCGTGTGATGGCGCTGCCGTGTGATGGCGCTGCCTTGTGATGGCGCTGCCTTGTGATGGCGCTATTAATGCGGATGTGTTCAGCACAATCCCAGAAATCATTTTGTCTAATCAGTGAACAAGATTAGCATATTGCAGCAGTGACTTGATTTTCAACAAAATACATGACTATTATCCTCTTAACATGCAAAAAGTGCATTTGAAAGGCTGAAATGAACGTAATGCTAAGTGGTCCATAAAAAGCATGGATTTATTGCCCTTGTAACAAGCAGAGTGTGTTTTTGGGGAGCTGAAGTGAACGTAACAAAAAATGGTTTTGTATGAAATCAAATGTCTCATCAATTCATAAGCAATGGCATAAATGTGGGAAATGAGAGAGTAGGTGTTCAAATGAAAGTACATTTAGCCAAACTAGGGCAGTATGTTTCAAATGTCAAGAGATTGTGAAATTGAGGAATAAATGAAAACAATCGTATTATTTTAATATAAATATCATTGTTAACACCAATATAAGGAACAAATTACTCTCTTAAAAAGCATGTCTCAATACATTATGTTACACATACATTCAGCGCCATCTATAGAACAAAAATGAACATAACGTCTTTCAACTAATAATGGTCATGATTTCCGAAATAGCCAAAAACATACACTTAATTGTACATGAACCTATTAAATAATAAAACGTCTCAACAGGTGGCCTTAACTAATGGAGAGCACTAAACAATGAAAGTTTGCTCTCGCTCGTTTTATAAGAATCTCGGAGTAGATACAGCCGTCACCAACAAGATCGTTCATACAAATCTACAGGATACACAAGAGAAGTGTTTCACAGGATGAACAGACTCTTGAACAATGCAAAGCAAGATGTTGAGGTCAAATTTGTCCATGACTCAAATTGGTGAAGAACGTAACAGTCTTAAAATAATGATCAATAAGAAATAAACTACCACACATCATTGATGTGATTCTTTTGTGAAAATTTCACCTTGCAATTAAAAACATAACAAACTCAGTCTTGGCCTTTACATAGATATTCACTAAGACTTGATCACTTAAACCTCTGAAGAAACACAATGCTTCCTCACTCTCATCAACTGTCAAACAATTTGATAGACTGAACTCCACCAATTAAGTTACATCCACCCGTGTGACTAATGCCCTGGGCAAGACCAACAGCACTTAAGGTGAAGGACTGCCCACCTTGAACAATAACATCCAGTTTGTGACATGGCCAGAAAGAGATTTAATGGAATAATATAACTGTGGATAAAGGGAGATAATTGTGCAACAATAGGTGGCGCTACTGGCCTGAAATCACCACAAGGATTTATTTCAAACAACTTCAGATACTGTGTATTCAGGAAAGCAACATCTAAAATCAATTGCCGTCTTTACAGAATAGAGCCTCCTAGATTATACACATTACAAGTGACTGTCATGGACTACGTCTGTCCTAGAGTCTGGATAAGTGTTGATAGTACACACATAATGCAGTAGTCCAGAGATAGGTAGACAAGCACACACTTCATGCAGCGAGCGGGCACAGTCATCTGGTTCCAGACTTTAGTGCATGTAAAGCAAAACGTGAGCTTTGTTGATGGTAATTGCCCAAGAATACATAGACATAATTGGTTCCAGATTTGAATTGTGTAAAGCAAAATTTCACCATGTTTGTCGAATAAGGTTCTGGAAAAATACAGAATGAGAATCTATGCACACAAGAATTAGAACCTTTTCAATGAAGTGTGCTGAAGACTATGACTTGACTCAAACACTGACCAATGGCATTGTGTGGACTCAAATACTGACCAATCACATTTTGTGGACTCAAATACTGACCAATCACATTGTGTGGATTCAAAAACTGACCAATCACATCGCATGAAAAAGAATGTTTACTAGACTGGTCAATTTTGGAGTTGGGTTGTCAGTAAGTGTAGTGGTCACGGGCTCAACTGCTGATTTACGAACTCAAACATACAGAGTGGCTAAAGTAACCCCAATATAATGAGAAGAAATTCAAAAATGTAACAAACGCAACAAATGTGTGGTTTCATCATCATCATTATGAAACTACACAAAAAATTAAGTTGGAGATCTGTTGTGGGTGAGGTCTAGCCACTGTCTTAGAATATTGACCAATAGTATGGTACGCTACAAGTGAACATGTCATGCAGTGTGATTGGTTAATTTTCGAGTCAGTTAAGGCATTGGACCCAGAGGTAGTTCAAATCTTGTCCTTGCGTTCAGAAGTAAGCTTTAGTTCTAACATCACCATGACAACCCTAAAATAACATTTTAACAAAGCGAAAAGTAATGGAATTATGAAGCAGACCCTTTGACTTATTGGCCAACATTAGGAGGTCCAGCTGAGTACCAGCAGACAATTGACCATCTTCCAGTCACCAGGAGTCACTCAAAGGAGCCCGACGAGTTCCATGCCCAAGAGGCGATTTTTGTCAATTTCAAATTCTACTTACATGTTTTGTTTAAGCATGTCCCTCAATTGCCATTATTATGCAAGAAAATGTAATTATACAACATTTGCCTCGTTACGTCATCACTCCAAAATTCATGGTCTTAGTTTTGGCCATATGACCAACTTTTTAGGTTGTCACGGGTAAATGATTACTTCAAGGAGATTGTACCAGTCTGTACAAATGTACCAATAGTAGAGACATTCGTACAACTAGAACTATTGCTTATGATAGGAATGCAGAGCTTGCAGCCTGCTTAATTAAAACAACGAGTAAAACAACCAATATTTGTCTCTATTTCAACAAGTTTAGACCACATCAAAATGTTTGTCTTTTTACTGTTTTTATTCATCGTTTGCCGTTTTACGATTTTTATTCTGCTTTACGCAAAAGCCAGCCCACTGGTCCGTTGACGTGCCTTGTCCAGATATGACCTTGACCAGTCTCTATTCTCTGACATTTCCCACCGTGCATTTCTATGGTAACAAGTCATTCCTATGGAGATGGTCACCACGGTGACCGCTGCGATCATGACTCGCCGTTGCCTGAGTCATCCTCGTCATCTTCGTAATCGTACACATCATCATCGTCATCTTCTTCCATAAAATCGTCGTCGTAAAAGTCCCCCATATCGACGGAGCTTTCGGACGGTTTTGGTTTAGTCTGAATGCAGTATTCTGCTAGAGTCATAGGTACACTGACACCTTCCTTCTCCGCTTCTGCGCGTGTTCCCAAAGCTTGCTTTCTGCAAAAGCATTAGAAACCAGATCTATTGAGCACATTTTGGGCTAGGAGGAGCAAACTTGTACGCATAAACTCTTAGAGGTAGTAACCATGGGTGTCGTTCACATACATTTAGGTGTCGTTGACATACATTTAGGTGCTTAGAAATTGACACGCAAGGTCAGTGTTATCAGTTCTTCATGAACCCTGCACTTACACATACAACTGTTCTACTTGGACAGAGTAACTAAACACAGCTTAACAAAGGGTTTATAGTCCTGGCCGAGAGCATAATTATTTTATTACCCCGTATAGATTCTGAACAGTTAACCCGGAATGGACACCTTTACTAACTTCCAAGAACGTTCACCAAATACAAAGGTCCCAAGTGAAAGACTTGCGTGAACACCATCACACAACCATGTAGCACAATTGTGTTTGGCGACACACAAGAGGTCACTTGCCAACATGTGTCAAAGCTCAATTCATGCATAGTACCCTTACACTGCATACAGGATGGTCCCCCGTGGTTCACAATTAGGACAAAGGTCAAAGGTGAAAAGCCAATTTCTCTTGTAGGTTTAGAATCAAGCACAGAAATCCAGCAGAGTTAAATGCCTTCAACATAGCTTTGCTTCGAGTTTCAAAAATTCTGAGCCTGGAGAAGAGCAACAAGGGTACCTGATAATATTTTCGTACTCCGCGTCCTTTCCCTTCGAGTCCCTCCATTTTCTGAACATGACTGAGGCATCGACATTGGCTGGTGAGTAGGTGTTAGGCTCATTCAACAATGAAATGATGCTTAACAATATCGTTCTGGAATGTGTGAAGGACGAATCATTAGGAACACATAAGGAACGTCAATTACTTCTCATTGACACTGACTCTCAAGTAACCATAGCCAGGATGTAAAACAATGCAAAAAAACTGCAAGTTATTACAGGTGATGTCTAATTAGAGCATTTTAGATCCATTAGACCTCTGAAGTGCAGTGCTCGGTTGAGGATGTATTTGAAATTATAACGGCCTGTAAATATCCACACCTCCTTTTGGTGATGGCTAGTACTACACACTATACCTCCATGTTTGATGATTACAACAATGGCTGACAAGTGTCTGCCTGACTACCAACACTGCCCCCTGGTGAAGGGGAAATATACCCATTACCTGACACTCTGCGTGGGATTCCACCGTTCTGACGCCAACTCTCCGCTTTGCGGGTCATCGACTGGGGGGTGTAAAATGGATATACAGACATCGCCATTCTGAAAGGGTTTAGAAAGAAGACTAGTAATGTGGAGAAAACAATCTTTGCTCGTTATTGGCTTCGTACAGTTTAGCTTTAAGAAGGATCAGCGTGGTAATGACATGTCATCAGTCTTACCAAATGTCAGCCAGCAGCGCCACATAGACATGTTATCAGTCTTACCAAGTGTCAGCCAGCAGCGCCACATAGATCAAGCCATAGGTTGAATCAGCAAAACGTAAGGTTATTTAAAACCACGTGGAAAGTCTGTTTTCAAATATCTACAAAACTAAGTTTTAACAACTTTTATTTTACTTATAAAAATCCTGATATCCCTCATGCAAAAGCATAACATTTTAAAATCTATCCCGAGTTAGTTTTAAGCAACAGTGCCTCGAGCGGATAGTTTCATGTGAATCGAAACATCCATTCAGATTTGATGTTCCGAAGTTAGCCAAATTTGGACATTTTTCTATAAGAGTACCACATGCCTTTGAAGTCCAAAGTATCAAGTGGTCCGTTCCCTTAGACAGAAATCTCATTTTGGAGTCACAAATATAGAGGTATACAACTATGGTCATGCACGTATGAGCACACACATACACGCACACGCACACACACACACACACACACACACACACACACACACACACACACACACACTAGTTTTCGCTATGGCCACTTACTTCATATATATTTGGGTGCCACATTTTTGTCAAAAATCGCACTGTAGGGGGGTTGTATGGGTAATCAGGAGGAAACTTCATCTGTGCCTGAAACAATGGATGAATAAAGCTTGAGTACAGCTTAAACAAGCTGCTACAGGTAACGTGCAAACAATTCAAGACCTGAAAAGAGCTTCATTGACCTAGTTTCTAGCAAGGTATCTCACAAAACCGAGTACGCTCGGAGCTTAGTAGCTTAACCTAACAAGAGCAACGCAGAGCATTGAAATGCACCCACGAATGCACCGCAAAATGTGTGTTTATAGAGTTGCTTATCTGTATCATACAGTTATAAAAATGACCACTAGATGGTGCAAAACGTTCAATCCACCTGCAAATGGAACATGCCATCGCTTCTTCAAAAGAAAGCTATTTACAAAGAACTTCAGAGAAACAAAAGAAAACTGAAAAAATGAAACTGCCACTATGGGGCACAGCGTTCGCCTGAAAGTTGTCATCTATTGTTAGCTTCCTATAAATACAACTTAAAAAAATAAAATTGCCACTAGGGAGCACACTGGTGAAAAAATCTGCGAAAGTCATCGTCATCGTCCGTTGTCAACATCATATAAATGCACTTGCTAAATTTAGTAAAGATCCTGCAAACGGTTTAGGAGATAAAGCCATGGGCGCAAAAAACAAAACTGCCACTAGGATGCACCACAGTAGTCGAAGGCATCAGAAAATCATCGTCAGCCATCCTCTTCATAGTAAGAACATACATGTCAATTTTCACAATCATCCTTAGAGGGGTTTGGTTGATAGAGGGGTGGATGCCAAAAAGCAGACTCAAAAACAGTAAAAATGGCCACTAGGTGGTGTAAAATACCTCAAATCCATCCGAAAACGGAAGAATAGCGTCATCTCACTAATAGACGCCAAATTTCACGAAAATTTGTTGAGGACCTTTAAAGATACAGAGGTAAACGTAAAAAACTAAAATTGCGACAAGGGGGAGCACCAGTAGTCCCATCCCTGCTATAGTCGTCGTTCGTTGTCAACATCATACAAATACACTTGCTAAACTTAATAATGATTTTGCAAACGGTTCAGGAGATACAGCCATGGGCGCAAAAAAAATGCTACTAAGAGGCGCCACAGTAATCCAAGTCGTCGGAAATCAACGTCAGCCAAACTTTTCATAGTAAGAACACAGAGGGGTGGATGTCAAAAAACAGACGTGGGCGCATAACAAAATGACAGCTAATGAAGTAATTGGTCGGCGAGGGTGGAGTGTTGAATTGTGGGATTGAATATGCCATTTCCTTCCATAGGCGAAGACTTTTGTTCTCCGCAAGTGCAAGATAATGTCTTACAGCTACAAAATTCATCCCTGGCCCTGCGACCAATAAACTTTGAAACAATGGTCTTTTGAGAGAACTGCTATTTCCATCCAATATGCCACTGGTCATTTTTGGAGCGAAAGTCTCCTGTACACTTTGGTTATCTGAGGCCTTGGTGATTGGTTCACTATACACTATAAAATCTTTTTCAGTCAGAGGCCTGATTAACTCCACTTTAGACCAAGTGATTGACAGTTTTTCTAGGATTCCAAAATGAGCATAAGACCATCAGGCTCACCACCAGTCTGCAGTGAAACAATGTCATGTATCTTAGTTTGGGCAAGTCTTAGACCACTCACAGCTGAAAATTAGGAAGCAGTCAGAGGAAGTAGCTACATAACAGTTATTCACTGAATAAATAACAAAGGCATCACATCCTCCCAGGCAAGGTTATATTTGTCAAAACTGCTTACCCGAGCAACAATCCAAACTGACCCAGCAGATCAAATTTTAAAATCTAATACCATCAAGCCAGTGGGACCGGTTTTACATTTCAAGAGGCTTACTGTTAACAGCAGTTCAGCTTTAGATGGAATTGTGAGGGTTCATAATGCAGAGTTTGAGGTCTTTTAAGATTAGATTGAAAAAACTATAAACAAAAGTTTGGGAGAGAGAGAATGCCCTCCTGTTTCATTTTTAATGCATTTTTTGTTGCAAAATAAAATTTATTCATCGAATGTATTGTGTTCGTTAGATAGGTCTGGCGAAAAATAACCTTTCACAGAATGCAACCACGCAGTCAGAACCACGCTGAACGAACCACGTTGTCAGAACCACACTGTCAGAACAAAGTACAACAACTGCCCTCATGATCCCAAGTTATACCTCAGTTTTGAGTCAAGATTTTAACTTCTACAATCTGACTACATAGCCGCATGAGGTAGTGCATTATGGGTAAGAATCTACGAATTCAGAATTCCAAGATTTAAGTATGAAAACTCTGCACTTCCATTCTTCCTGAGTAAAACGCGTGAAATTACCAACTGCGAATGTAAGACTTGACTTCTAAATAAACTTTATGAAAGTAATACTAAAAATGCACAACTCCTCATGGCTGTATTTCACGAAATATACATATTTTACAACTGTATTTTACAATTCAAACCAGAGAAAATCACTCTCAAGAAACCTAAGCTTGATCCCGCCTGGCCACTAAGGCAGATCTGTCGCAAGCCAGTTTCAATGCAAATGTTGAATCTAAGCAATATGGCTTTCAGTCACAACTGAATAGCATCCCATGATACAGTAAGAAGCCACATGCTACTCAGCTGGTGTGGAGATTTGTTAGTGAAACTTGTTTATAACTGTCATGTCTTGTGACAACATTGATCATGTTCACATCAAGTATCAGCTCACTATATTCCAGACTGCTTGAAAAGTGCCAGCAAGAAATTTAAAAGTTTGTGAAGAATTGCTTTACTTTGGGACATAATAAGATTTTTGTATTTTCCAAAAACTTATCATATTGCTTTAAATAATCATATTTTTGGTGCAGTCTCAAGTACAATAGCCACCCAAGACCCAAGATACGTAAACAGCAGAACTAATCCACCTCTCAGTTTCACGTGACAACGACTAGAGTTCAACCCAAACTCAAGGTCAAGGTCATATTAATGTACCAACCGCAGAGTGTTCTCCAATACAGAGAATTCAAGTGTGACAGAATCACAAAATTCATGTCCATACAGCGAGGGAAGTCCATGCATAAGTCTTAGAATAAATGCATTGAAGTGATACCAAAAATTCAAAATGTTCTAATCTCCCAATAGCTAAAAGTAGTGTTCAAGCTAGAGGCAAGTAAGCCAAATTTATCTTGAAGACAAAAATTCAAACTCTATGCAGTGACCAGTCAAAACAGGTAGTGGAGGACAGGGCCAGATATTACCATGACAACAATAATGGATGCCCCCCTCATAATTTGAATATCTACATGGCTTGTAACAATTGTGTATGAAAGGGACATTGGACATTGGTCAAAGTCTATAGTTGGTAACCTATAACTGATGATAAAGAGCTGTGCTGTACTCGCACACATTTATTCTTGAAAGTCTTTTAGTGCTGTAGTCCAAACGACATTTGACCACATTCTGCTTCAATCACCATCAAGGTTTATACAGCGGAACAGTCAAAAACAACAACTGGTAAAATTTAGAACATTTGTGGCCAGGTATTGGGCTTTCAAAAATTAAAAACTGTCATTATTGATAATCATTTTTGTAATAGTGCTTTTTTAATTTACGCAATACAACACATATTTACTCATCATTGTCCGCACTTGTAAGGAGATTACATTATGTTATTCCTCTTTTGTACATAAAGATGTAGACTTTTAATGAACACTTCAACCCCACAGGCTCAAATTTTGAGGATCGCTTTAAATTGTCAATACATTGCTGAAATCCTGAGAAGTCAGTCACCACCCAACATAGTCAAACTGTTGTTTTATCAAGCTAAACATAAATTTCAGAGAATATGGCTATTTTCCTTTACTGTTGCCATTGCTGGTGTTTTGTCTCTGTCAGCACACACGCATTAATCCTGATGAGACTATGGTAAGCAAAGAAAACTTTTAAGTTCTTTCAATAACAGATAGACAGGGGAGCAGTTTTGACAATTCTGAATAGGCAAGTTACACATGAGTGACATGACAAAGCACTATACAGTTGTATATGAACAGAGAGAAGCCAACATACAGAATTTTTGGTAAACAAATTTCTTCTAATTCACAAACATAACCAAAATTGCCATTTTCCATTTTTTAATGACATGGGCGGCGCAACACTGAAAAAGTGGGGGTATAGCCCTCCAGCCCCCCCCCCCATGTTGCACCGCCCATCAGGCCTTTATCCAGGATTTCGAAAATAGGGTGTCCAAAATGGGGTTCCCAATATTCCAGGGCGTCCATGATTCTGACGCGTAACCCCCCACCCCCAGCAATCCCCTCCGACACATAAATTTTTTTACAAAAAATGCGTACACCAAGGTTTTTACAAAACAGCCTTCTGTAGTGAGCATTTTTACAAAAAAAACTGTAGACCAAGACTTTTACANTTTTTTACAAAAAATGCATAGACCAAGGTTTTTACATTTAACTTTACAAAACAGCCTTCTGTAGTGAGCATTTTTCCTAAAATAAAACTGTAGACCAAGACTTTTACAATGCTATCAACCAAGTGTGAGCATAGCAACATTGTATATACTTTGTATATACATTGTATATTTCTTCCTGCTTTGAAAAAAGAGCCCCCCACTGTGAGCCTCCAGAGGCTTCCTAGTATTCAATACAATGTGTGAGTCCAAACTTGAAAGGTTCCTATTGACAGTGGGCGTCCAAATGATACACTGGGCGTCCTTGCCAGGGCCTCAAGATTAGTGCTAGGGTGTCCATTTGGACGCCCAGGACATACGCTGCATTAAGGCCTGCCGCCCATAGCCCATGGGCTGCGCAGCATTGAAATAGGTAGGGGGCTATAGCTTTCCCTGCCCCCTATGATGCGCCGCCCATGTATGACAGCTGAGGAATAATACTTTTTGTCATGAAGAAACTTAAGGATAAACCAGCTAGAACCAATTTAAACTAAGTTTGAACCTCGAGAGAAAAGTCACTTAATCTTCACCAGTTTTGGAATATAGTGCACTTCACGCAATAACAAAACATCAGCTGATCTGTAATTGATGTTGGTAAACGATCAGCGACGGCGGATTTACTGGCTCTGTGCCAGATATGAGGTTATGATGAGGTCATGATGAACTCACTCAAGCGTGACAATCTAAGACAGTCATCAGGGCTATCAAGCACGGGAAGAACTTAAAATCTCACAATCATATTTTTTTCTAATTTCTTAAACTTGAAGCAAAACTAAGATATAGGAAGATTTTCAAAAATTTAAAACAAAATGAATGAAGTTTACTTCTGGTTTCAAAGTCAAGAAATGTCATTGTGTTTGACCCAAACTGATGAACTAATTGCAGCAATTCACGTAGTACCGTAAGCGAAATATGTTGAGAAAAAGCTTGTTTTAGCAAGCCTGGTCCAAAATTGACGAACCCTCACTGGAAGTGTGACACGTTTTATCATTCTCTTAGAACATGATGCTTTGAACATGCTCGCAAATTCAACCCCCACACTCAAATTTGACCTGACCACATTCAAATTTTAGAATTATTCTGAATACTGCCATTAACATCATTGTGTTGTTAACATTGCTCTCAAGTTCTTGACTCCTGTTGAGAACACTGATCTATGTGAATGAGACGATGACCTTGTAAGGTGCAGTGCTAGAGGTCACTGACAAGCCCAGCT
This sequence comes from Phoronis australis, assembly GCA_002633005.1. Classification (NCBI taxonomy): domain Eukaryota; kingdom Metazoa; phylum Phoronida; family Phoronidae; genus Phoronis; species Phoronis australis. The sequence goes on along the minus strand of NMRA01000630.1, from coordinate 40,158 downwards.
ACTGATACACCCACAGGGGGTGCCAGGGGGTTCCAAGTACCACCACATTCCCTATCAAGCCCAGTAGAGGGATTCAAAAGCAATTAAAGGAGAATGCCACCCGATTTATTTAGTCTTTTTACCATCTTAATCGGTCTATATCCACATCGCCTCTTACACGGTCGACCTCACCTTGCCGTGAGGTGTCGCATTAACCTGTGAAGAAGGTGAGAAGTGACGCAGTGACGTCAGTGCTTCGTCTGCAGAGTGAATGCCGCTATATTGCGGTGCATCGGTTCCCGCTTTTCCGAACTATGAAGCTGCGAAGAAAGTGTTTTTATCATTTTTTTGACTTCCTTGAGAGCCCGAAATGCTTAGGAAGTGACTCGCAGTAGTGAAGAATGAAAGGTATGCTGCTAATAGCAAGTATGAGGATGTCAAACATCTATGTGTCTGTGGTCAGCATTTCGTGTACAGTGATTTCTCGGAGGAATTCCGGCTTACCAAAGAACTACCCATATGTTCCGTTGTCTGTGCATGTTCAGGGCGCCTATCTAGTATTGCTTGTCCAGTGTATTCCGGTTCGAACTGATAGCCTGAGAAACCTAACGGTCCATCTGTGAAGTCTTCCTCGGATGAGCTCTCGACCAAGTCGCCAGCCAGTTGTAATGTAGCTGTTCTGTTTCAAAATGAATTATTCTCATTCTAACCAATTGCTTATATGGAACTGAAACAAAGTCTGTCTCATTAGATACAACGTGTAATGCCTTGGAGTGCTCATGAGCGCAAATGTTTTAAGAAGCCAGCAATGAATAAACCAGTGCGTTACCAGCTTTTGATGCTGGCAACAAAGGTAGGCCTAATTGACCGGACACCGAGGCTGTGTGATCGCATGCTAATTCAGTGTTTGCTGACAGAAAGCTGTTGTGAAACAATTACTCGATTTTATATGCTATTGTCACGTTAGGGGAATCTTTATTTAGAAATACAAATGCATTATTCAAATCATTCTTACTGTACAGCATTTGCCCTGACGGTCTGTGGAAGGAGAACCCGACTTCGCGGCCCCCGACAAGTAAGTAGATTTTCAGTTTCGTCACGGGCTAATTCAGATAAATAATTACGTGCACATTATTTCTTTGGCTCCCTACTATAGTCTTTTTGTGACTGGAGGTTTAGTTTCCAGCTCAAGCCGGTTTATGTTCGTGCCAGTCCTGGCGGCCGCGACGGGCCTGATCGGGTTCTGAGCCAATGGTCTGGATAACGAGTCAGTCCGGCCGCAACGGGCCTGATCGGGTTCCGAGCCACTGGCCCGGATAACAAGCGTTTTGTGAGTTTAGAACTCAAAAAATCACAAGTATAAACAACACAGATCTAGGTTATCCTGTCTGTATTTCATGGAAGAATACTTCGAATTTATCTTCGAACAGACCCCGAACTCCTGCTACGGACCTTGATAAATTGGCCTGCCGAACTCTGTACGCTACGGTGTGTCCAAATACCAGTAAATCCGTAACAGGGAAATAAAACAACAATTTTTTATAAGAACTCGGTGTATTTTTAAGGGTTTTACATCGAAGTTTGATGATTTATTGGTGTTAAACAATGAATTCAAGCGATAAGCTGACACCACTAACCCGTGTTGCCTGTTGAACAGACTGCGTGGGAAACCAATTACGTTATTACATCATTGGATAATTTCAACACCTCTGTCTGTCGTCAGGTGTCAGGTAACGCAACCGCACTTGCCGTTATCGAGTAGAACTACTTGATCTAAATTGATAAAAAAGGTTGTTTTTTGGGTGTCATTCTCCTTTAACTCAACATCCAATTGAAGTATCCAATCACAACACAAGGACAATTAATGTAAGACAAGTTGAGTCAAACATCTTCACCCATGGCTAATTGGTGAGTGGCATTAGAGTTCAAACCTCAAGTTTTATTACATAATTCAATTGCTTACATAACAAAAGTTGACACAGATCAGCTGACTAAGAGGCCTGCTGATGAAAGTATTAATCAGCTGACAAAAGTAAAACTTGGTGTCGGGGGTGGAATTTGAAGCACAACAATAACAACAATAATAAATTGCATCTCCCGGCAATTTTCATCTTTGCACACCTGAGCACTCCACATTCCTGCTTCAACTTCCGGCTTTCCAACGTTTCTGAGTTGTGTGTTTAAAAACAGCCACTTGATACACATCATATTGCACCGTGTCAGTTGCGCCGTGTCAAAAGTTAATGTCTAAACGGGACTTTTGACAGGACTATGTAGCTAGCTTAAGCTATCTTTGGCTACAGGTCTAATTATGACAGTTGCCATCACTAGATATTGACAGAGCTAATGGGTCAGTCACTCAGAGGCTGATTTTCCCACAGAGTGCAAAAATTATGCTTCGCTTATTTCCAGACAGTATATGAAGCAGGACCTTGATGTAGCGCGTAGAACATCACTGACACATTTAGTGTAGCAGTTCAAACTGAGCCACTACTCTTAAGTTTTGACTTTTGAGGGTTGTTGAGAGTTACAGAGCTTTGTTTTGTTTCAGAGAACTGGATGGGAAAGTCATTTTTAGTATAAGATGTTAATAGGCCAAAACCGGGTTTCGTACCCTTTTAGGTAATATTACTAATAATAATGATAGTAATAGTAAATGAAATATTTATAGTACTAGAATGGTGAATATTTTAAAAAATATCAATAAAATAACATTAACAAGTGTCACTGACAGGGTCACTGCAATTGCAACTTGAATGACACCAAAGTAAACATTCCAAACCCAACGCCACTCTCCAAAGTATCTGAGCAGCTTCATACTTGTTGGTGTGAAAGGCATTTTTAAGGTCCACCAATGCTAAAACTCTTTACACATATGAGAACCAATGCAATCTTCACCTTGGCATGTACCACGACTATATACTGCTAATTAGGGCCTGTTGAAACTAAGCAGCCTATGAAGAAGATCACTGGGAAGCCACTTGGTTAGCAAATTCCAAACAATGAACGACAGGTTTCAGTGCAAGCATGTCTGCATACTTCCCAACGCTGGAGACAACTCCTAAGATACTGGCACGACTGCACCAGAGTTATCTCCCTTGAGGTAAATAACAACCTTTAGATAAAATCTCACCAATATGGCCGACAAGTGAAACTTATTTTCATCATTTTTTCAATTAAAGGTGTGTAGCACCATATCGAATTGTTTTTCCATGTTCAAGTTTCATACGATATCTACTACTTATCAGTTTGAAAAAATAGGTATTTGACACGACAGATGTACTTAAAAAACAAAAAAGACATTTTGTCAATTTTTTTTTCTGAAATTTGTGATATATTACTGCATGTCATTTTAAACTTTTGAAATAAACTTTCAACCAACAAAAGCATACTTTTTATAACATCCTCCGATACTGAAAAACATAAATCCAAGATTTAAAACATCACACAACTGATTAGCTTATCTCGCAACTGTCAGTTTTTGATAAAATAGTCATTTGTTGCTTTAAACAAGACTTTCTAACAAACCTAAACTACAGACAATTTTGTGTTCCGTGAAACACTTGTTTCCTGTCAGTACCCTTAGAACCATGTCAACATTTTCATTTGCCCTCGAACAACAGAGTTACCAGCCATTGGAAACATAACATCCAAAAATCCTCGGACACAATCAGAAAATAATCACCTGTACATCAAGAACAGTAAAAATTTACTTATGGGCTGGTGAATGTTCTAGGTAAAAAACAGCGGTCTGTTTTAACAGTTTGAAACATCATTAGCGTTAATTGACCTTCTGACTAAAAGTTTACACAAAGGGAGTGCTTTAATAAAAAGACTTAGAGACACTATTAATGAAGTTGAGTAGAAAGAATAATGGAGATGAGCTCTTACACCTATCATCAGTCACCTCAAGAGAACATTCACCCAGCATCTTTGACCCAGTAACACAAACTATTTATAGAACACCTACAAGACAAACCACTGTCAGCTGGTAATGTATTAGGGTATGTTGCATTACCCCTGTACAGCAGTTCTACAATTATTTTGCACAAAAAACACGTTGCCAAAATTGCCATTTTCCAATTTTTTAAGGCAAATTCATCATGCTGCAAGTGATGGAACCTTACCAAATGATGTTATATGGTATCTACACAGTAGAAACCAAGTCAACAGTGAACTATCTTGGTCTAAATATTAGTGGAAATATTTGGTTTCACATGCCTGCCATATTATGTGCCAAATGGGTGAATTTCCCAGGGAGTCAACTGGCAGCCATATTGGTGGCCATTATGACAGTCAAGGGTCAGTTTTAAACACAGACTGCTTCATCGAACAGCTCGACCTTGAGAGAAAAAGAATTGTTTCAAGACATCCTCTGCGAACACGATATCTAATGATGAATTTTAACATTTCTCACAACTGAATTATTTTGTAACATACAAATCACAGTTTTAGTTCAATAAATGTTCAGAAATAAATTGAGAACACAGAATATTACAGTCAATTGTTACCATGAATGTCACACTGACGATCGGCAAATCAGGGACTTGAATTTATCCAATTCACAAAAAATTAAAAATGGAGTAGAACTATATGAATCTAATGGCGATGCAAAAATCTTTACAATAGATCATCGGTAATCTTGCAACGTCAAAGATGCCATCTTCATTTATGCAGATTCCATAAACCGAGTTCAGGGACTCCCATGATACACTATTGTACACTGATATAGTCGTAACAGGATTGTTCAGCCAATCATTGACATAGGAACGTACAGTGTGGTTAGAAACACTCGAAAAGCTACGACACTTGAAAAACTACGATTAATATCTGTGAGAAGCCTGACATTTGCTTTCACTAGAATTCTAACAATTAATTGCCAGATTTTATCTTAAGCATTTATTGCCCTGAATGCTGTGTTGTCAGCCAACACAGTTCTCTGGCTTCATTTTGTTACCACTGCCACTGTCTAGCCTACCTCAATGGTTTCAGGAAGTGTGGAATTTGATGATATCAATAAACAACCAATTTGGGATGCAGCCAGTGAACAGTACTCAAAATAAGGTCCATGCCCAAAATCAGAGTCCTGGGCTTTATCAGACACATTGATATCAAGCAGGTATTTTCAATATTGTTTATGTGGCTGACTACCATAAAGGACTGTCAAGGGATCAATACTATCCATCTGAATGTGTTATCAACTGGCAGCTGATAAACCACTTTGATACAAACTGCTGAAATATCTTCAGCAGATCACAACACAAAAGTGCAGGTCTGAAAGGCAAGATAACTTGGACATCATGAGCGTACATCCTCACAGTATTGCAAGCGAAGTAAGCCCAGAACTGAGACAATTACCTTTGGCAGCCAATGAAAATCAATTATTGCATCACCTGAAAACAGCAAAAAATCTCACTCGCTAACTCGTTCAATGTATTCATACTCATTTTAACACGAGGAATAATACCGTAAACTCGAGGGTTAACGGCTCAACGCCCACGCCCGGGTAATCACCCACCCCAGCAAATTTCGATGTAAGCACCCACTGTTCGGGTAATCACACATCCCCAAGTTACTGCAAACAGAACTTGAGCTTCAACTTTTGCTTTTTGCCTCGGGCTCAGACTTGTGTGTTTGCGGGAAATACAACATGCTTACGTACCATAGTCTCGAAAATTGCGTTTTTTAGTCGATATTAGTGGTATAACTTGAGCGTTGCAACCACCTTTTCATAAACTTAATTAACTGGTCTTTTATTAAATTAATAAGGGCCAATTCCGTAGATTTTTATATAAGTGTTGCTTTTGTACTACAAGTTAGTCATCGTTTAGTAATGATCTCCATCGGACTGTAAATTTTTTTTCGGGTACAAGTTTCATGCACGGAGCACGTGATTTTGCTAGATCTCCTGGGTCGACCCGAATTTAAATTGAGCAATTCATCACACCCCCTTCTCGTTGTCATTGCACACATGGAGCATGTGATTTTGCAAGAATTATATCCCGGGTCGCCCTAGATTTGAATTGAGCAATTAATCAAACCCCCCCCCCTTCTCAGTGCAATTACAAGTTTAGGTCGGGCTCGGAAAGAATCATCCATGCTTTAATCAAGAACAAAATCTAGTCACGTTCACTGATCTGAAACAGAACTTGCTGAACTTGTGGACTGACATTCGAGTATCAAAAAACTCCATGGTATGACATTTTGCAACACGCTAATATATTTGAAAACATCTGAGCTTTTAGCAACATCTCGCGAAATCACCTTTTCAAAGTCAAATTCCTGTTTCGGTTTGAGTCGTGAGAAACTTTGTGCTTGTCGGCTTCCATCGACTGACCGAACTTACAAGTTCCATGCTTGTATGAACACCCCCACACGCTTGCGCGGTTCAGCTAAAATTTGGACGTAAGCAGCCACTGTTTCGCCCACCCCCAACTCTGGCCAATTTTCGGTTTGAGCACCCACTGCTTGGGTAATCACTCTCCCTCATCTCAGGGTTTCCCAATTTAAGGGTGTTAACCTGCGAATTTTCGGAAGCCACTGCGTGAAGAGTTGTCACAGTGTAAGTTGTTCCATTTAAGTCACACCACCTATTGACAAACTTTATTTCATCAACATTTCAACACACTTCCACCAGATTCGTTCAGTGCTGTCTCAACAGAAATTTCTCAAATTATGAATAATCCATCAGACTTAATCAATCTCAAAGTGCAAGTACGATGGCATCAATATCAGGTGCTCTTGCATTAAAAACAAATGTTTATTGATTAAACCCAGTGATAAGATCATAGCATGGCTTCTATAATGTGTAGAGCTGCACAGAACTGGGGATTCCTAAACTGTTGAAGTGAATTCATCAGGGGGGGGAGGTTGGTGGGGGGGTGGTTGGTGGAGGTGTACAAAGCACTGACAAAGCCAGGCTTTAGTAGTTTACATACTGCAATTTAAAATGTCACAATAGGACCTCTGTCAACACAATCCCATTGATGTGTACTGTCAAAACATGTCCCTTGGTGTGTACAAGTTTTTTGACTTCAGGTCCTCTGTCAACACATATTAGAGTGTACAAGTTCAAATATGACTTTTGGATAGGGTCTCTGCAACACATTCCGAATGCTGTGTACAAGCTTATAAATTTTCTTGCTTGAAAGCTGTTGAAAATGTCTAGAAACACACTGTGATTGTCATAGACAGCTTCATACACGGTAAATATTTTAGAAAGTCACATAAAAACATCTCTGGACATGCTCCAGTTAGCACAATACCAGAATCATTTACGCAAAATGGATACAAGCTACTGAGTGGAGAAAACTGGCTCTAAAATGAGGGACCACTGTAAGGAACTATTACACAAAATCATGAAGACAGGGTTCACCATAATGCCACCACCATGGTTAGCATCCAGACAAATTATTGACGTGAAGCACTACCTAAGGACTACTTTGGGGCACACGAATACTTGACTATTATTGACGTGAAGCACTACCTAAGGACTACTTTGGGGCACACGAATACTTGACTATTGACGTGAAGCACTACCTAAGGACTACTTTGGGACACATGTATGCAGGACTAAAGGGCCTCCACAACAATCAGGTGTATATGTCCTTTACGATGGTTAGTCACCTACAGCTGTATAAATCTTTATTGACAGTTTCACAATCTAGTATATCCATGACAACATACCAAAATATTTCCAAAGGTATGTCCTCAATTATTCAAAGAGTCGTCTTAGTTTTTCCAGATCTGTGCAATGTTTTTTTCTGGTTTCTTAACTTTTATTTTGCCATCTAGTCTCGCTGCTCCAAGTTCCATTTATTTTCCACCACAACAAACCGACTGGGCTCATCAGACGTTGGAACATCACTAACAACAGCCCAAGGCTCAAGGCAAATTTCACGGTTATCAAATAAAACATGATTCACTATATGTTCAGTGACATCATTGCTTAGTGATAACAAGCTGATCTTTTATTTATACCATATACATGTTCTCAACTGAGATACTTAAAAAATGTTTTTCAAAAGCGACCTTACAATCTCTGACGATAACAAGAATAAAGACAGGACAAACTAACAGTTTGTAAAGGTTATCTCAAACCTTATTCACAAATATTGGCCATTTTTACTATATTTCATATGTGTCTAACAAAATACCTTATCTTCATATTCGGTGAACTTCAAATACAAAATATATACTGCATAACGAGAAAAAAAGATTTAAAAGAACCACCTTGGAACCGCACAACTACATGGATATTTGTTTACTACTTATCCGAGGTCAAAGGTAAAAGGGATTTCAATCAAATCGAATTTTCCACAAGGTACAGAACAGCTTCATATCCAATCAGTCCTTTCATTCACAAAATAGCCATAACATTGAGTCAATGAGGTGCAGAATGGTGCCACGGAAAACAAAGACAAAACATAGTTTTGATCCTCGGGGAGTTGTGTGTCTACATGCATATGACCATTGGCGCTGAGAACGAATGTTACTGTCGCCTCAGGCTTCTGTGGTCATGAACACAGCAAGTTGTGAAAAGAGATAAATCCTCACTTTAATTCCTTCATTTAATTAATAAATTGACATTTCAATGTTTCGATCTCATGCTAACGACATGCTTTAACCACCGATTCAATTTTTGTTATCCATTTCTTACTTGGTTTTGTATCAGTCTCCCAGCACGTGACCTATACAGGCTGTGTGTGTAACAATGAACTGTGACCTATTTAAGTAAAAGTAGGTCAAAAGGTCACAAACAACAGTAAGAGTTAGCTGGGAATGGTAAGTTTTAATGATAATTAAGTAAATTATGCACTGCAAAATCAGTTGACACAGGGAGTGAATCAATGTTGAAATAGCGAACATATTTAGGCTTGTATAGGTTATGTGCACCGAAAACAAGTTTTCATCGAATAATTAACCGAAGACTTTGAGATTGTCACGTGTCCCAGTTTTCCCCGACTTCGACAAATCAACTTTAATTGAACTTAGGAACACCAGTTCTCGAAAACGGTTCGGTGGATTTTGCTGAAACTTTCCAAATTTAATACTTAGTCACCAGTCTCAAAAACACTGTAAGCATTTTGGATATAAAGACCTATTTTTTGCGTAATGTAACACAGACGAATACGTCTTCCGTTTTTTACAAAGATACCTTACGTTTTGCGAGTTGATTTGCCATAGAAACCAAACGAAAAGACTAATTGAAACTTCCTAAGTCTTTTTGAAGTAACTGGTGAAATTTTCATTTAAAAAAAGTTTCATTGAAATTGACCGAGGGGTAATTTTGCTATGAATGTACCTTTCTTAAAAATAAAATTTTGACTTAAAAAAGGTTTTTATGTAAAAATAATACTGGTACATTAATACAAAAAGTATTTTCATATTCCCTGATCTTTTTTCTTTCAGAAAATATATACCTTTACTAGTTGACAAAGCCTATTGTTTTGATATAGGAGTTAGAATAGAGGCCACTAAATAAAGTTGGAGATAACCTTAAGTCTGAAACATTATTTAGCGCAGTGTCCCTAAACCCATTTTAGGAGTTAACATTGATAGCTATACAAGAGAAGCAAGAAACATAAACACCGTTTATTTCCCACAACTCTGAATTTGTAAAACTTCAAACCACTTTCACAAAACATTTCCCCAGAACTTCACTCAATTTCATTATGAAACATAAAAACTTTAAGCTCACATTCTTGGGACACTAATGTTTGCAATTATTTATGGCGTTTTTGAAAAATTACTTAACTTTATTTTGCCCTTTTTAGCTGTTCCTTTAAACATTTCTTGAGGTTATTAAATCATTGTGAATATGCAATGAAGTTGTAATTTACAAGCAACCCTGGGTCCTCCAGTTTGCCGGAAACCAACCGAGAAAGAGTTACCATTATAATCTCGCAAATGCATCGTTTTGAGAAACTATTTTGTTTTTATTCTTAGCCAGCCAAACTGGACAAATTGCAGCTTTGAAACAGAGTACAAATAATGGCTGGTGTTGTTCAGGAGTTTGCCCGCGAGGTGATCTTCTTCTTTACCTCACGTATGTGAGAATTACTGCCAATACGAGAGTTCAAATTCAGCAAATGTACAAGACAACTTGCAAAATACCAGTGATTTTTGTCTGTTCTGTTAATAGATATTGAAAGGAACATGAAAATTGCTTTCTAATAAAGCAAAAATTCATGGACATTATTCAAGTTTCCAAATGTGAGAATCCACAAACTAGTTTTGGTTAGTTTTGAAAATACGTAAAGAATTCTCAATGGCTTAGACCATTTGCCGAATGTTGTAATTGAACAGGGCATGCGAAGAATATTTGGTTTTTGCTTGAGATCGTGCAAGACAACTTGAGTGCTGTCCACACAGATTTACTAAAGAATAAGTTACTACTGGAATCAGTTGTCGCTAGGGTTTAGTGCTGACTGGACGCTATACAAACTAGCACAACTTACGTTATCAAGGTGGGGTAACGTGTTCTAGGGTAACTTGCCCACTTGTAATCACTGTGTGGCCGCAAAAGTGTGGTAGGGCGAAAGTATTTATGAGCTGCCATTGTATGCAGATTAGTTTTCTTTTGAGCGCCATATTGGCGTTAGGTTTCATTGTCACACACAGAGTAACAAACTCTGCCTTATCCTAGTTATCAGATATGTGCGTGGGGGTACGCTCCACTTAAGAGCGGGGTAAATTGCACCAGCTCAAGTTGTTCTAGGGTATGCTCAAGTGGATAGGACTTTACCAAGCCTCACTCCATGCAACATATATCTGAAAGTTCATTACAAGCCCAGAAAATCATTTCTTAGCAGTTTTATAACAGTGAGTGATTAGAAACAAAAGTGGCTTCGAATACAGAAGGCAAGTTTTATGGGCTTTAAGTTCTTAAAAACTGAGGCATCAAACACCCTACTGCAACTATAGGAATACAATACCCACACAGAGGAAAGGGTTGTAGTATGTCATTATTGAAGATGGGTGGATTACACTATTTATAGTCAACTGTTACAGTGTGAGTCAAGTGATGTCTGCATGATGAGTAATTTCCTGTTAAAAGGACACAACTCAAATAATTTGCATCTATTTGTTATTCTAGACAGTTCACAGTCTCTTTCAAACAATCACAACACAAACAGAGATAACGACAATATGGAGTGAAACAGTTTGAAAAAATTCAATGAAAGTCAAGCAAATCAGCTGATGATCTATTGTGAGAATTCATCACCATGTGTTAGCTCGCATGTAAACAAAGGCGATCGATAACAGGGTCGTCTGTCGATCTATTATGAACACAAAGGAGCTGAAGAAAACGGGTAATAAAAACTAAACTGCAGAAAAAAATCTTCCCATAATATCACAAAACCAGTAATCAATAATGACTTTGACTGTCGTTAGCCTTACCTTGAAGTAACCGCCTTCATATAATGTTTTTGGTGGACCAAAAATCGCCACTTCCCATTCAAACAAATTGTCCTCCCGAGCAACAACACGAAAACCTTCGACAGGTTCTTTGTGAAGTCCCTTAAGCTCTACTTGTAAAGCCCGCAGAGCACTTGTATTAGGGCTTACTGCCATAACTTATAGTCTTATCCAGTTCTTTCTGCACGATGGAAAACGACGTTTATTATGAAAAAAATGTGAAAATCCTGCGCGAAATTGACTGTCTTGTTTCCCCTTCGGAATATGGCTGGCTTTGTGACGTCATTTAATGTACCGGAAAAGGGGATGTTCGTGGATAGTAAATGATTTCGACAAAATTTTTGAAGAGGTGAAAGCTTATTGTGATGAAAACGTGACACCATTCCATTTATGAAGTCATTTGTATCTGCAAATGGTTTCATTTTATCTTTTTGTCATACTAAAGCCCTTTTCGCGTATTGGTATTGCGCTTATCCAAAGGTGTCGCGACCGTTTGTAAACAAACAGTGACTGATTGACATGTCTGCCTAGTGCAGGTTCAAGTCTTCTGCTTTATTTTTGGCATTATCAAAGAATGTGTAAAATGCCCAAAACTGATAAGACCATTTAAAAAAAATCTACCTCAGACAATTCTTCAACATTTGCTAGAAACTTTTCCATCACAAATGATTCGATGTTCTTACGTCCATGTGTTTTCTTTGCTTTCATCAAGCCATTGACTCTCGCTCTCATGCATTGGCGCAGATTACAACCATAGCTGTTTCATTTTTATCACATAGAACTACGAGTGTGATAACCCCAGATCGAATCCTTAACTCTTTGTTCAAAGGCCTGTAGAAATGATTCTTCGCACCCAACTCCCTGTTACTTCACCGAAAACGTTAATATTACTACAGCTTCAGGGGCGGATCCAGGATTTTGAGTTGGAGGGAGAGCAGAGTACTAGCCAGGATTTTACCAGCCAGACATTTGCACTGACAAATGGAGTCTGGGAATTTTAGGGGGAGGGTACATGGCCCCCTTGCCGCCCGCCCCCACCCCCC
>NMRA01000630.1:0-27677 GCA_002633005.1 Phoronis australis | reverse complement strand
AAATCCGCCACTGCGCTTCTCCCAAAAATGTAATGTGAACATTAATTCTCTATCCAATTGTAGGCTATTCTTTGAATACCCACACATCAACGGCGTAACTGAGGATTATACTTCCACTACTGCTGCTAGTATATGCTACTGCTGCCGCCGCTGCTGCCGCCGCTGCTGCTGCTCTGCAGAAGTTGCTGCTGAAGTTGCCGCCAAGGCGGCTTCCACTGTCGCCGGCGTTGCTATGTCTAAATAATTGATTTCAAAGCAGATTCAGCCAATTAGATGGCAATCAGGAAAGCACATTTCGCAGTATGAATGATGAGTTTGATTTATTACAGTAGTATGAGCTAGCATTTTCTGAAAATGAGTTTGTAACACTAAGTCACTGTTAACAATTAATTGAATAGACATAAGTAAAATGGTAAATGAACACGTTTTTGCAACAGGAAAACTTCAATCACATTGACGTTATGTTCACGTATTAGAAATAGTTCTACGATTCAACTATGCTAAGACATTGCAAAACCAGTTTTAACGAGATGGGTGGGAAGAGCTTTTAGCACCCCCATGATCAATGGACAGAGATGAACGGGCATCTTTTAATGCAGGGAAAATGGCCGGCGAGCTTAGGCCCCACTTCCCGTGTTTTATGCAAAAAAGGGAAAAAGCAGCAGATGCTCGCGCCCCTACCGTTTCAAAAACTATCCAGCAATTGTTCATGTTTCCCTGCCATCCTAAAAGTCTAGTGTATCCAGCTGTGACGTCATTTAATATTGTAATGTCCCGACGATGCTGGTCTGACTCAGTACAACTAGTTCCTAACAAATCCAGAAATCACTTCAATCGTTTGAGTAAGAAAAAAGATATCATTTTTATAACAGTGCTTTAGGTCATAAAAGAGTATTTTTGACATGACGCTGGTTCATACTGGACCCTTTGCTTTACAAAAATAATGCCAAAGAAAATATCATAATGGTTTTGTTCTGCGCCCGACTCATTTTGAAACCTGTGCCTCAGTCGGCAGTAAGCATGCCTTAGAAGAAATGTCCTTCGAGGATCACTAACTACACATTGTTTGTTTCGCCACGAACATGGCTCAGTTATTTTTACCCAAGTGGCTTGCCAACTCATTCGTTACTTTGAACTTAAGGGATATTTCGCTGTTGTTAGCTGTCACTGTAGAATTCTAAATCAAAGAGCTTTGCCGTGGTTTAAAAGGCTATCACAAACATCCAATCATGGCTTGTTGCCGATAACTCAAGTGACAGGCAATCGTACAAACGCCATTTCGAATTCGCAATTTTAAGGTTAGCCAACCCCTAAAATTTTGAAGCGTTTTCTTGAGTCGCAGATGGTTTCGATGTTCTTGTTGGTAATGGAAGTATAGAATCCGCTGTTACGGTAAGGAAAACTCCGAGATGACAAATTTTAACATAAGTGACTAAATTAACTCTACACGTTTGTTGCTAACCTACTGAGGAAATCATGCATGCAGTTTTGATTTATTGAAGGTTCTTTCCAACTGTCCATGAATTCCATTGTTTTTCGCAAATCACGCGTAATTCTAATCATAAAATGTCCTGTTTATACTGGTTGAGACTGCATAAACAAGGCCTTTGATAAATTAATTGAGTGATTTGGTGGTTAAATATATGAAAACAGTCAATTTGATACACAAAAATCGAGCATCGTTAAGGTTTAGAATTTTTCTGATAAAATTAGGGACCTTTATTCTTGAAGTTCGGGCGACCTCTATGTTCTGTCTGTCTTAACAAGAGCATTGGGTAGATTCAGACTAAATATACTACTGAGTAATAATAAATGGAATTGTAATCCTTAAGATCTTTCGCAAAACTCACTTTAGCGCTTCAGATTAAACAGCTCAATAAACTGTCCCCGTTGGTGCATATCCCAACGATCTCATGACTCTGCAGCGTCACCCCAGTTGAAAGATGACCGGTTGTTCACACACTAATTTCCCTCTAATTGCAAAAATTAAGCTTTGATGAAAAGGAAAACGGCGGCCTCAGGCAACCATTTTAAAGGGCACTAAACCCCGGTCGTTTTGATTTTTTTCCACCAACATTCATTCATCCTCTCATCTTCTAATGCATCATTAGCGGCAATCTTCCTCAAGTTAAAGACAGGGATAAAATAAAAAAATCATACTCCGGCTACGTCACTGATTGGACATTATAGTCCTTCAGTTGTTGGTGGTCTTTTCCCTCTATGAGTTCAGAGTGTCAGTCGTAATTCGAAAACCGTAGATCACGCTTGCCCGTTTCGTTCGTTTTTAGTATGTGTTAATAGGCCAAAACTGGATTTACCCCTTTCAAAATTCCAGGTGAATTGTGTTACTATACTCGTGAATTTATAGCAGGAAAGCGATTAGGCCTAAAGTTTGAACCAGGACCTGTTGCGGTCCGGTCCGCGGAGTTCCTTGTTGCTCGGCCTCCGAGCCCGGGGGCCCCGTCATTGTTGTGAATCGTGTAACATGCGCGCACCCAGGGGGTGCTCGGGGGGGGGCTCGAATGAGCCCCCCCATTTCAAGGCTTGGTGCGCGCATGTGTAACTGGCAATGTCATAAACAGACAAATAAATATTACACATCTTAATCAAGAGATAATGTTGAAACATCNCGGGACTGCGATCGACTTGTCTAACAACCGTGAACAGAACACACAAAATGAAAGACAATGTATCATATTATTGAATAACAGATAATCCTTACCTTTCTGGATCCTTAGGAAACCTACAAAATGACACGTCTGGGGTTTTCGTGGATGAATTCATGCAATTTATCGCACTGCAAAATGCGTCCGTCCCCATTGTTTTGGCGCTTCCTGGTTGACCGTAGCTTGTTCACCACTTGGCGGCGCTAGTAGTAGTGGTAACAGCGAACTCACAAGTGAACTCTCCTATACTACTACACTCCTTGGTTGAACTGTCCACAAGATAGGCCTACCCCAAGGTTTGTTGCATCTATAATATTTCATAATATTTGCACATTTTACCGAAATTAAGAAATTGAGTGCAAGTTTGTTCTCGATGAGAAAAATACAGTCCATGAACTCTAAATTATTCTCGACCAGTCTCAGTGACAATCAAGACTCGGCAATGAACCGCACATGCCATTAGAATTGTAAACGACTGTCAATCGTGTCGACAGGCACCTTTAATTAGCCCTTCGACGATATACGGTGTTATCGTATATCGTCGAGGGGCTAATTGAAGGTGCCTGTGGTCGTGTCAGTGTCAGTTGAATTGCCAAGTTACTTAGTATAATTAATTAGTCCCGGCTACTTCTAGGCCTACCGTGACTTTGAGTTGTCAGCCAGCTAGCTGTATGAAGACTGCTGTATAACTGCAGGTTCACTAGCTAGACCTCTAGAAGTACTCTCCAGTTAAAACACCGTTATTCAAGCTTCAGTAAAACCAAATCCAGGTGCCCATCCCTGATATCCTGATTGCTTGCTGAAAGACTGCCTGCAGGGTTCCCACCAGCAGTATAAATAAAAGAAGCATCTGGGGAACCAGAAAACTGACAAATCACAAGTCACCACAGAAAGATAAAGGATGAATGATGTTGACGATTACAACATTCCCCTCCTCCCTAAAAAAGTGTGGGGCCTACCTGGGAATCAACATCATTCGCCAGATACGAAAAATTTCCCAAAAATTTAACCATATCCCTGCTTACCGAAAATAAAGCCACTGCTAAGTAGACCAAGAGTGTTAGAATGACAAGGACAGTTCCCCTGGAAGCAGAGAATAAAGCACACAGGTTAAATATAGAAGTACCAAAAATAATAAAAATAGTTCAGAATGCCAGCACATCCCAAACACATGAAGTAACTCATAAAGAGAAAACCTAGCAGGATCCCAACCCACCCCCCAGGGCGGGAGAGCAGTCACCTAACGGAAAAAGTTCTCGCTAGGGAGACTCCCCGGACTTGTAGCTGCAAAAGGGTATAGGACACGAGCATTTCTAGTGGAGTTCTCAAAATAAACCCTGCACTACCATGATACATTTTGACGTGCTTTGGGTGGAGGCCGGGCAGACATTCCAACCCAAAGGGAACACCTTGGACACAGACCTAAAATGGATAGGTTCACAGGGAAATGTGACTTACCCTCCATTAAACATAGACCTCCTGGCAACTGGGACGGACTTGAAAGTACCGCACCCAGGTTAACTACGCACTAGGGATACGATAATAAATAGGGGAATTAGTTGTAGGGAGAAAGTATTAGGTCAATGAAATGGTGTCCAATGACATAACCAAGACACTGCCAAAGTCTAAACTCACCAACTACACGGACGTAATAAATAAATAAATAAATGAATACCGGGGAATATGATAATAAATAAAGGACTTAGTTGTAGTGAGAAAGTATTAGGTCAATGGAATGGTATTCAATTCAATGACATAACCAAAACAATGCCTGAGACTAAACTCACCAACTACAAGGACGCAATAAATACCCAAAACCCAAAGGATAAAAACCCAGTTAAACCACCAACCCCAACAGACCAAGAGACCACTTGGCCACCGTACCAGCAACTCGCTAGTACGATACCACTCCCCTATCCAACCTTCCCCCCCGAACCTACAGAAAATGCCCTGGTCAGGCAAAGGTTTCCAAGAAAAGTGGTTGAATACTCATAGAAAAACCTAGCCAGTGCCAACTACGCCAATTGTTGTATTACTGCATGTTCACTAGCTAGGCTTCTTAGTTCTAGAAGTACTCACCAGTTAAAACACAGCTATTCAAGCTTCAGTAAAACCCAATCCAGGTGCCCATCCCTGACATCCTGATTGCTTGCTGAAAGACTGCCAGCAGAGTTCCCGCCAGCAGTTTAAATAAAACAAGCATCCGGGGAACCATAAAACTGACAAATCACAAGACACCACAGAAAGATAAAGTACGAATGATGTTGACGATTACAACAAGACTATCGTCAAAATACAGCTAGGTACCACTGTGTGTTTATCTTCCATAGACCTTGGTAGTTCTGCTCGTCATCTCGCCGTGAAATTTGTTTCAACAAGTAAAGCTAAAGACCAGATGGGATGCATGCAAAAAAATCAGACAGCCGACACTCACCTTGCCCATTAAAACTGTTTAAGTGAAAAACAATGTAACAAACATCATTTTCTTGCGTCATTCTCGACCTTTTGTAACAATGAAAAGTATGTTGTTGTTGTTTTGAAAACAGTACGCACGTGTCACGTGCACTTTGCGACAACTTCGCAGCAGCGAAATTTGTTCTGAAATTTCATGGTTTTTTGGTATCAAAATTCTAAAAACTTATCATGAAGTGAAACCAGTTCCAATAATTTGTTGCGACATGTACGTAACTTTGTGGAAGAACAACAGCTGATTGAAGAATTGGCGAAACAGAAACTGGCCAATAGGTGACGCAATATTTCATGGCGCCGAAAGCTGACGCTGAAGATCCCTCCACAACTTCAGCAGCAGAACGGTAGAACGCCATTTTTTCTAATACCGTTAAATAATTTAGTTTACTCAAGGAAGACTGTAGTTTTTAATTACGCTAGTTTTGTGTCACATTTTATCTTCCCACTTTTTTACCCACAGTGGCACGAAGCTGTATATTTAGTATACAGCTTTGTACAAAGGCTAGCATTTGAGTTGACGTTAGCCAGTGAAGATGTTTTGTAGACAGTGACCACTGTATCTACTGGCACCGCCAGTGTAGACAGTGATCACTGTCTGTCTCTACTGGCACCGTCAGTGTAGACAATCACCACTGTCTCTACTGGCACCACCAGAATGAGTGTAATTTTGGTGATCTCAGTGTTCACTTGGCCAACTGTTGCATTTGGTGAGTTGGCATCAAGCTAAGCGTTAATCACTGATCACATTGTATGTTGTCTACTTCACACTCTTGTTTTGTATTTTCGTGTTTCTCTTTGTTTTCAGATGAATAACTCGCAGAATCTTCTCTCGACGTTGAATCAACTGAAAAGGTGCGTTCAGTTACTAGTAGAAGATACTGAGGTGCTGTACTTTACATTTAACACGCTTGCCTAGTCTGGTTAAAAGTGACCAGTGCATGCCTGATGCTGGTAACTTTCATGGCGGTGCGTGGTACGTCACATGCTGAGCATCAGAAAACCCCAAAATGCATGCATGAGATTTCATTTCTTTAATAGCTGTATTAGATGGTTGGCTTAGCTACAAGCCGTGATGCTGAACAAAAGTTCACATGCACACTTAACAAGGTACATTGATATCTAAATTGAGAGTATTATGCAAGTTCACGCACAGCCAAACAGAGCACACACCTTATACACTTCAAACTCTGGAGGTGCAAATCCACCCTAGACAAGACTGACACTTGAGAGACCAGGCAGTTCTTACCCAAGGACATGATCCCAGTCAAGTACTTCTCATGATTTTTTGGTCCACTAAGGGGCGAACATGGATGGACAACAAATCATGCCAGCATAAACAACTACCTTTGTCCACAACAAACTACTACCTGTGGTGACATTATGCCACTGTTGTATGGATTTGAAACCAAATCGGAGCTTTTTGTAACATGACTTTTCAAAATGGTGGTAAGTATGAATGTTGCCTAAACTTCATATCCTGATCAATTAATTGAACACACTCCCCTTATCTATTGTAGCTGTGAGGAGAACACTGCACAACTGCTGAAAGCGCGTGGTGGTCTGTGTATGTTTGTTGACAGTGTGCTGGGTGACTTAGACAGGGGTATGTAAATATGCCAATACTGTAATGAATGGTACAATACTATAGAATTCAGTTCAAAACTGACACCTACAGTTATGCATATGAACGTAAATATTAGCCTTGGATGCAAACTGAGACTTACGCCGTAATATAAATTTAAGAATTACTCTATATAAGGACAAGCAATGTACCTGTGACATGAGAAGAGGAGTTAGTTATTTCTGTTAGATGACTCTGCAGTGAATAGGGCATGATCTGTCACTTTTTCACCTCCAGTCAGTGAAGACCTGTTTAGCCAGGGGACGTCCTCACAGTCCTTCATGTGTCTCCAGCTACTTCGACACTACATTGAGACGTTTGTGCCAAATGTTGTGCAAAATGAGGACACACCAAGTCTGTCACAGGAGGAGAAGGACGCTTCAGAGGGTGAGTTCACAGATTATCTGACGTTTTTGGAATTTGGTCTCGCAGGTTTTGTGACGCATCGCTCACGAGTTTTTCAATGGAAATATGGGATAAGCAACAGTCACCTGTATATTGAGTTCAAGGACTCAGTTTTATGAAGGCTAGGGTAATGTAGCGCTGAATTAATTTGATATAAAGGAATAAACGTATTGTATATCTGCGATAACATGATTTCAATGTAAACAAATGTTTTGTAGTGCCTTGATGAGACTCCGCCTCTCATCAGATATGTGCCAATCTTCTAGTAATAGCTCTGCCTACATTGTAGGTTTAACATTCTGGCTCATGTCTCACCTGTTGCGTCTGTTGAGTCATGACAGATGCTCCGCCTCTCATCAAACATCATGTGACATCATCATCATGCTGATGCAAGTGGTGCGACTACGGCGGTCGAACTTCTTTGTGCGTCTACTTGGAGAAATACTACTGTCACTCTTAGGTATAGTCAAGATGTGTGAGGAGCTTGCTTCTGGTTCACATTTTGAAGCTGACACAGGACATGTTATAGATAAACTGGAGTGAGTTCGTCCTCGGAACCTTCTAGTTTGTGCCACCTCACTTGTATCCAGATATTTAGAGTGTAGTTTTCCTTGGTAAAGAAAATTTTTGAATGCCACAATTGAAAAAGACAGTTTCTCTAGGTTGAACATGATATTGCACCATTTTAACAAGGGACTAGTCGAAGCTGTAGCAAGCCCTCCTACCAAAGTGAAACTTGGTTTGATATAGACACAGTTACCATGATTATAAAACTGGTGCTGCCATGTTCTTTACTCTGATTTGATGCAATTTATGGGCTTGGGTATTTGTGTCTGTTTGTCTTGAGACAAGGCTCCCTCTGATGGCTTGACCAAGTTTTATTATTCAGGGAAATCTGAATGTTCCAAGTTTGTGTAAGAGTTGATCCGTGCGTGATGATATTCTCTAAATACACCAGGGGTCTCTTTCACTAAAATGTCGTAATGTCGCAGTGTTTTGTTTACATTGTCTAAACAAAGACTTACGACCTGTCTTAGTTTTGGCGGAAGTCTCCTTTTATTCTGTGTAATGTGTAATGTTTGGACATTTTTATTGAAATAGGCCCCAAATTGATTTTAGAGGTTACGTAATATTTATCGTTTGATTGGTGAATGTAAAGATGGCCAACTTGATGTAACGGACACTGTTTCGCTGTGCCTATCTCTCTGTATACAACTGCCAATAGTCTTTATCATTCGTACTTATTATTTTTAACATACTCGCCTTGCAAATGGCGATTTGTAGTAATGTATTTGACTTTTTTCTTTGGTAGATCTATTCAGAATTTCACATACATCGTTCTCCGAGCCTCAGGTGCTGAATGCGTTCAAGACCTCACCTGCGTTGGAAAAGGTGAGCGTGTGGTTGTACAGACATTCTGCTTTATATTTTGTTCATCGCAGTGGTCATGTACAACTGCTGTAAACATGTGTTCCATTAAAGGTACATACTTGATTTTGACGACTTACCTCTACAAACTGGTCTCAATTTGTTTCTCACTGAGATGAGAAGTGAATGGTTATTGGAAAGAACTAACAGTAGTCATTTGAGACACGCTGTTACATGTCAACTTGTTAAGCCTGCGCTCAAGTGGTAATCAACAGCCTGCTCTTTCGGACTCAGGTATCACCTTTAATGATACGGATCAAATGGAAAGCGATTTCATAACAGAGCATTGAGTAAGTGGTTAGTTGTAATTTGCCTGGGAAAGTTAATCAGCTAAGTGCTGAACTCGCCTCGCTTGCACACTGAGGACTTAGGCTCATGAGATTAAATAAATCAAACTTGTTGGATGTTTGCTTAATCCCCACACAATAAGCAAAGTGATCTTCACGTCAGTAGGCTTAGCACATTGCTCATGGTCTGCACCAAGCTTTAGGTTAACTGGGAAACCTACAATGGCAACTCATGAAAAGGAGACGAAAAGGAAAGTAACGGTTACATGCAAAGCATCTACTGCAAATATGATGTTTTTCCATAGTAAACCATGAGTTTGTTTTCTGTGGCCTTAACAGAGAATGGGCCACATTGAGGCTGGTACCGATTTGTACACACCACGCGACTATAATATTACAGCTTCAGTATCTTGATCAAGGACATGGCTACATGATCACAGCAGCCAGGGAATCAACCACTCACCTTTTTACTGATAGTTCACCACAGTATAGACTCTGTTTTAAACTACTTTGATCAGTCACCAACAGATGTCATCAGTTCACGTCATTCTCGCTTACTTGCTGACCATTAGGGTCATGATGTTGGAGGCTTCAGGGTTGAACATTCTCCAACTAATAAAGTCCTCTGTTACTCAGACATTAAGTCACTTGGCTGTTAATGGTTTCAGGAACTTTAGCTTGATGTTGCTTTCATTCACTTCAGTACCTCACCGGTAAGTTTACTTCCAATTGCACACTGTATGTTGTCCAAACCATTTAGAATTTTTATCCAAATTTCCGACTATTTGTAATTACATTTGCATACTGGAACAGTCTGTATTCTCATATGAAATTCCTGTGTCTGCTTGTTGGATATTTTAGAGCTTCCAAGAAGTCATTAGTGTTTCAATCCAGCCTCGCCAGATTCTCATTAGCAGCGCCACCTGTTGTGAAACCATGCAGTATTTTATCACGTAAGTTAGGTTCATTTCTTTGTGATAGTTCAATTTTCTCAGAAAATTACTACACTCAAAGTGTGGTCTGAAGCTGGTCAACCTCATGTACCAATGTTTCACGTGGGCTTGACACTGTCGCAAAGTTTTATGAACATGCATGCCAACTTCTGGTCTCCAGTATCTGTCTCTAGCCACAGTTTTGTAAAATGTGAGGTTTGATAAATACAAAAATGTATTGACAAATGTGATCCTTGGACACCCATAACAATGATGTTCCTGAACAGAGCGTGTCTGTTACACTAAGGTACTGTTTCTTTCCAAGCTGAAACCAGAACATAGAATGAAAGTTCTTCAACGTATGAGTAACAGCACTCTGTTGGTGACCTTAAAACTCTGGGCCCGTGACCTCTAGCAGTGGGTTCATGACGTTATGTATTTCAGCAAGATCCTCAGTCCAGTCTTAGATGAAGTTGTCAGTCTGGGTCACTATGAGGTCTCCATCCTGTGGAAGTTGATGTGTTGTCAAGTGGAGAACTGTGGTAGCAAGATTAAAAAGGTAGACAAAGGCATATGCTGTCTATTAAAAAGGTAGACAAAGGCATATACTGTCTATTAAAAAGGTAGACAAAGGCATATACTCTGTCTAATTTTATTGCCTTTTCAAACCGTTTGGATTTCAGTTATATTTTTGAGGCTAGTGTCAGTCGATTTTGTTTCATTCAATTTGGATTTTGTCGTAATTGATCCCGACCTTGCTGGTTCAACAGGACTTGAATGCAATTTTAAACTGTCTTAAAAAGGTTTTTTGTTTGCAAAACATTCTGCTCCATTATTTTGTCTCTAAGTTTAAGTAATCCTGTTGATAGTAGGTTTAAACGGTAAGAAAATTTTGGGGCATCCAGTTGAGAAAACAGATAAAATTTGAATCTAATTTTGGAATTTGAAATAAAACTTACTAGAGTTAGAGACGTCGCGTCCGTCTCTCACGGACTTCAGCTTGACTAGTGATGTTATTGTAAGTTTTATTTCAAATTCCAGTGTTACTTAAATTTTATCTAGGTTTAAACAGTGTTTGAGGTGGTTTGATTCGATTTGTTAACAAGTGAGTGTATCCTTTGACTTGCGTGCCATGCCTTCTGTTAATGGAGAGTATTTCAAATTGTGTTGCAGGTTTCTCTTGACATCCTCAACAGCCTGCTTGCCTCATGTTCACCGTCGCCTCCAGAACTGGGTCACTTCCTCTCATGTGTCGTCTGCATTCTAGAGAGATGCTCTACAAGTACTGGACAAGTAGACAGGTAAATCTGCACACCTGTTATTGTTTAAGTCATTGCACTGTTTCATAAAGTGAGTGATGTCCTTAAGTTTTCTTCTAAGGATTTTAGATGGCACTCTGTGCTATTCTATCGTTCTGTTGTAACTGTACATATTGATTTGATGGTTTCTGATCCCACATTGTGAGAACCAATTTTTTCCACTGAGTAGCGGGTGTCAAACTGGTTCTCGAAATCTGGGACCTGTGCAAGTGACTTGATGATTTGATTATTTTTTTGCCATTGCCATTTTTTAAGTTTTAAATTTCCGGTACTTTGTGATGAAATAACCAGATAATGTTCTTATTAAATGTGACAGGGAGATGTCCCAGGTGACAGAAACTGCTGTTTCTTCTGTACGTGCCTTACTTTCGCAAGATTGTGAAATTTCCACCATCACCACGCTCTTAACCAATCAAATTGTGACATCCGTGAATCCTATGGTCATACAAGTCGTGTGTGAAGCAGTGCTGCTGTGTTATCGTAAAGACTCGCAATCCGTGCTCAATATATTGCCGCTATTGGCTGAAACTGTTCAGAGACACCATTTGGGGCATTTCAAAAATGCTGAGGTTCGTAACTTAGTTTTGAATCTAAATCTCCATATTGTTTTCGTTGTAGCTTGGTAATGAAATTTTTCATCCATTACCTTATACCCCTGTTTGTACGTCTCCATGCCAACGTAATAAATTTCTGTCTGGACAAAGCAAGTCCAATCTTATCTAATTGAAGACCCCCTTGTACCTGCCCTGTGTGATTTTCATTGTCAAAAAAGAATAGTCACATTAAATCTAGCTTGTGTTTTTGTTAGCTAGATTATATTTATTGGTTTGTGTTCTTTGTGAAGAACTGACAAAGTGTTGTTGCTGATGTATGACCTTTTTTAAAACTTTAATTCGTGTGCCAACATGTTATCCTCAAAGACTTTAAATGACCCAGTCAAAGGGAAATGACTGGTTTTGTATTATACCAGTTGGTGCGAAGGGGCGTTAAGATTTTGTGATAGAATTCTTATTTTTTTCTAGTTTGTTGTTGAAGTCATCTGCATGTGGTTGCTGGAGTTTAAGAAATCGTCCAAGAGGTAAATTTGTTATTTTTGTTTGACATTGTTTTGAGTTTAATGTTCTTTAAATTAGTTTCCAAACTTTAACCAAAAAACGAATGTGGCAAGAAGGAATTATGTCTAACTTTTGCGGAGTGTAGCAATTCACTAAGAATGCATATGTTTGATAGTTGAGTGTACACACACCATATTTGATTATGTTAATCAGGAGCAGTTGCAATTAAAGCTTAGTTATCTAGCGACGTCACAATCTGAGCTTCATTTTATTTTGTGACACTGTTTCAGAGAAGTATATGATAGGCGCGTCAGCCTTGTCCAGCAGCAGTGTTACAAACTTTGTCAAGATCTCGGCTCTGTTAATGATCAGGTACATTTTTCAAACTCCCTTTTTCTTGCTTTGTGTATTTTGTGATCTTGAATGCTATGACAGAGAAGCTCAGTAAAGTCCTGTCTCATCTTTGATGGTTCTTTTAATCCTGTATGCTATTTTAGACTCAACAGTGTGGTATCCAAGCTTTCCTGCTTCAACTGTGACATAGTTACAAATTTCTCTCGTGCAGCCTTATTTGTCTTTTATTGCCAATGACTACTAGTAAGTGGTTCAGCCTGTCACCTCCCCCTGCATAATCCTACATTACTGATTGACTTCATTGTATCTTATGACCCCAGGCCTCCTGGATCTTTCTGTAATAATTTCGCCAAACATTGGCAAGACTGTTCTTGCTGTGGTTACTTGTTTCTAAGGTAGTTCCACTTGATTCCAGGTGTTACTTAAATTATTCAAAGCTTGTACATGTTTTATGACGATTAGTGCCTGTCTGTTGCGGTGATGGAAAATAGGATAACCATACCACTCAACAATGGAAAGGAATCTCATCTGAATTTCAGCACCACTCCTGAGTTTTCTAACATAAAAGGGTCATTTTACCAGAAGAATACTGCTCAGTCTTGCAAAAATCCTTCTCGCATGGTGACTTGAATAAGTGTTTATTAGTTGCCAGGTTCTCTGGATGCAAAATGTCAAATCACATTGTGTGAGATGTTGATGATTAACTGCTTTATAGAAAAAAGTTTGATTAGTGCTGAATGGGGTCCTCTGATGATGAATTTTGTATCTGTGGGTTGTATGTTGCCTATGGCATGGCCTCTGTGGGTTGTATATGTTGCCTATGGAATGGCCTCTGTGGGTTGTATATGTTGCCTATGGTATGGCCACATAACACTAATTCCTGAGGTAAGGAAGAAACCAGTTCCTCTGTCCAAAAAGAATAACCAATAATGTACTATTCTTGTTTAAAACAAGGGTTGGAAATGAGAGGCCTGTTGTAATTGGTCAGTTTTACCGCGACGACGAACACCTGTTATAAAATCTTAACTAATTTGATTCTTCTTTTAGGATGGCATTCAATGTAAACTGGAGGGTGTCTGCGTGCTGCTGAAAGTCTTAGCAGAATCCGAGTGCAAGTATGACATTTTATGATTTTATTTTCATAATTTTCATGTATTAGTCACGTGTTACTGATATTAAAGTAAATTTCAGTTATTTCGCTCAAGCAAAATGTCGAGAGTTATATTCTTATTCTTGAAAGACCGTCTACTTCGTGGTCTGTGATCACTTTTTACTGAGATGTGGCTTAGTAACTAATTGAGCAACACAGAAAGGAGCAAGGTTCTTTATTTTTGAGAATTTTGAGATGAAGCATGTTGAGATGTGGTGTTTTCCACCATGAACCACACTTCAGATGACTTACTGACGTTGGTTTCTCCCCCACTAAAACCCAGTGTGTGAAATTGGCAAAATGAATGTTCATAAAGAATTGTGTGGATTTACACTGGAATTTCTCTGAAATAAAAAATGAACAAAGCGTTTGGTTGCAGTTGTAGTAATAATTTCTTGTTTTTATTTTTAGAACCATTGACTGGAGTATTGTATATGCTGCTTGGAAAAAGTGTATGCTTAGCTGTGATAAACACAGCTACGAGAAGATTCTAAAGTCCATTGCTCACTTAGCACTATTCAAAGGTAGTGTTAGTTATTGGATAGATATTGTAGGGAAGTTTCTGGAGAATTTCATACTTTTGTTACATAATGCAATTAACAAAGTACACATATCTTAGAATTAGTAAAGTTCAAAATCAGAGTTGTCTGTGCCAAAACTGTTGAATTATTTGCCTGTGCCAGAACTGTTGAATTATTTGCCTGTGCCAAAACTGTTGAATTATTTGCCTGTGCCAAAACTGTTGAATTATTTGCCTGTGCCAAAGGTGTTGAAATATTTACCTGTGCCAAAACTGTTGAATTATTTGCCTGTGCCAAAACGTAATATCCGTATGTTGAAGTTTTGCAAAAGGAGTCGAAAACAAAAGTGTTAATTTCTTTTACCAGTTGTTATTTTTGTCAGACAACGTAAAATTATTGTAAAGTGATGTTTGATTAAGATCAAGTGATGGGTTTGTTCTGACTTGCAGATGCTCTGGAGATTCCAGATGAAGTTCTCGTTCAGTTTGCCATGATAGCCTCCTGCCCTAGGCTGCATGTAAGTTAAGACAATCGGCTATTGGACCACCTTTCTTCAAAAGTGTGCTCTTATTTTGTGTTAGTGCATTTGAATTCAGAATTAAAGGGCTTATTGCAATCTATTCACTGCTTGATAGCGGAATATAATATAATTAGGTGGTGCTGATCAGTGAATAGATTCATAAGATTGATGCAAAAAGTAATAATAATAGTAACGTCTGGAACTTAGAGTAGAATAGATTTCCTGACATTGCGAAGCCACCTGGCTTCCACTGGAGATCGACCACTCCCCGATTGAAGAAGCCAGGCAGCTCCGTAATGTTGGAGAAAACTATTTTACAGTAATGCAAACATTGGCGTTATACGTTTCTATGCTGGTTTAAGAATTACATATTTATTTTAAGGTAAGTTCCAAAAGTTATGATTGTTGATTTTTAGTAATTCACCTGGATCAATGATGATGTTCGTCATCTATTCTTAAATTACAAAAAGATTAATCATTTAAATTTTTCAAAAACAACAATTTACGCTGTCTTGTTATGACGCCAACTGACCGACATAAACAGTGTGAGTGAGACAGTGTGAGTGAGAACTCTATGAGTTGGTTTGCACCAAGTGTGGATGAAGCAGCTGTGCCTTTGAAACATTTCAACAACCAGTATGAAAATGAAGAACTTGGATCCCATCAACAAGGTTCACATGAATGCATATCAGCTGATAAGCTGTTTTACAAGGCAGTTATACAGTGAATTAGTACCCGCTGATTTCATGGTCCTCTTGTGATGTAATAGATCATTTGAAAAATTAGCGCACTTTAGAATTGGAGTTGATTCATGACTAAAGTGCAATTTCAAATTTCTTGTAATGTATTTTGCATGCTATTTAGCTTGATCTTGACAAGTTCAGGAATTACATATTGAGATAGCTAGAGGTGTCCAATTTATGTTTGATATAATATGGTGATGACTTCATTGAATGTGGTGTAACATGTTCTTAAGACCATTTAACCTGTCATTTAGTCTTTGATCTAATTGACCAATCGCATCACAAGGAATTTGAGTTCACATGAAATGTGCCATGTTGTTTGGTCAACTTCGAAGTTGAGTGTCAAGTGAAGTTTAATAATCTCATGTCAGTATGTCTCATTTGGCTGTTGAAGAAAACTTTGATTTGATAGTCATATAATAATATTTAAATTATTTTTTTTTTGTAGAGTGAGACGTCATTCCATGATCTCCATCATGGCTGTGTTGGTGATATGCCACTACTTAACAAAGCGTTGTCTGAAGAACTTGGTATGCTAGTGGATAAGATTTTGTCTAACGATTATTACGAAACTAGTTGCCATAATCATGTCATTTACTGGATGTAATAAGGATGCACTGTTGTAGAGGGACATCATCTCTTTATGACCCACACAGTGCTAGACAGACCACTTATTAGTTTCCAAATCTCCATGTTGTGGCATTGGTGTCTATAATCATGCATTTAGAAAACTACCATGAAAGTCCTACAAGCTTACTTCTGTGCAGTACCAAGTTAGCTTCATGATGTCATGGGAAATAGGACAAAAAAGAGCATTGCTTCTTATCTTGCAAAATGTCTGTTACATAAAGCTGAAATCCCGGTTCAAACTGGAATAATTCAACTTCGTAGCTGTAGATTGTACTGTGGAAGTAATCAGTGAACTCCATTCAGTTAATATGCAAACTGGCTGTATTGAAAACAAAACAAAATGAATTGATACATTGCATAACATGAATCAAAACAATGATTTTTTCAAGATGTCACTGCATGGGAATCTACGAGAATGATGTTATTTGTTGATATCATGCTGAAAACAAAAACCCGTGCTTGTTTCTCCAACCCTAAGCAATATTTAAGTTAGCATGTCATTAAAACAAAAGATTTATGTAATAATTTTATAACTGTTTTCACTGAAAATCTATTTTTTACAGGACATTGTCTCGCACCAGGTGGCGTGCATGCCTTAGCATTCTTTCCAAAGTACATCTGTCCTCAGTGGAGAATTCACCTGTACAAACTAGCATTGGTATGTTTGACTATGCACGTTTTGTTTACAAATGACCTAATTTATCCTTCTGTATTGATATGTGGCCTTCAGTGACAAGATTGATTTGTGAAATGTACCCTGATTGTAGTACTCTCGTGCATAATTTTATTTATACATTCTCATTGACAAGTTGAATGTGGGAAATGATTTGGCAGCTTCTTTGTGTTTTTAACATTTTGTGATGTTCTGTTATAATAGATTGCCTTATGTTTCATTTTCATTTTGTCTTAAGATACAGAATGGCTGGTCTCGAAATATAATCAGCAGTAAAGAAATTTCATTGCAAGCGCAAAACTTGCATTTTGCATTCAAATATTTGTGTATTAATCAAGTATTAAGCAACAGTCAATGCTCCGATGCGTCTAATCTGTGACAGATTGCAAGACAAACCATCCAAATGGTAGACGAAACATTTGTTCACTTTGAATATATTGTTCGTAGTCTAGTAGATATGAAAATAGAGTTGCTGTGTTAACTTGTATTCATAATACGTTCAAATCAGTGAACAACACTTTTCATACACACAACTACGTATCATTCCGAAAATTGTGGCCATAAGTGTTCGCTACAACTCCTCAAGTGCCTGAACAAGGAAAGACGGCGCGTGATATCAATCAGCAACCAATCATATGCCAAAGCAGAGTCCACGTAGTCAGGCCCCCAGAATCACAGCGACACCCATAGTCAAATTATAAAGTTAAATACATAATGAAATGGCAATACAAAATGTGACAATCAATAAATTTAGGGAATCTGTAACATAATCAGTAATGACGTCAAGTTCAATTTGTAACTTTGCATTTTTGTTTGATAATTGAATTCAGAATGAAGCCCGTCTACAGAGCCAGGCTCTTAAGTCATTTCCCTATCTTCTTCACAACTCTGGACCTACAGTGCATCAAGTGATATACGAATGTATTCAGTAAGTCATATTTTGTGAAAATTAATACTTCGAGAAATGAGTTAAATATTATCTTGTTTCCCACAATCCCATGTCTCTCGGTCCCTCCCATCATGCAGTTGCTAAGGTCAAGCTGAGAGCAGCGGTAATGACTGTCAGCATTGTGATCTGTCACTCAAGTATGAGCTAAAGTTTACTTAGCTACGGGAAATCGCAATGCATTGGGGATGAGTCATGTGGGAGGCTGGCCTGCTACTGCTGTAATGAACAAAGTAGTGACCTTAGCTGAATTTGCCCATGTCTGTAATTATGCACCATGAACGGTTCTTTTTGGTAATTCAAAAGTGTTCCTTTATGTCTGTTACTGTGAGGTACTTTGTACCTCCCTATACACTTTGAATATGATCACCTCTCATTATTTGCAGCCCCCTGGTTGGTGTTCCTGTTCTGAAGACGTGTCTTATTTCACTCGTAGGCTTCTTAGCATGCGGTGTTTCCAGGCGCACAACCCTGATGAGGTTTGTTGATTATAGGAGTGCATGTACTCCATCATTTGGTGTACCGCTGTTAGACTGTTTCTTCTCAATAATGAAATGAGCAAGTTAATCTGTTGATTGTTGTGCGTATAATTCATTTGAGAGGACATTGTTTTACGCTGCTATGTCATGTGAATGAAACTGATATTAAAATGCTGTTTATTGCTCCATTGTGTAACGTGGATATCACCCTTATCTGTTGTGTCATCTTGCTACTAGGCCTTATACCGGTTGTGCTCTTTGGTTTATGTTATGGGTTAAGCTGGGTCTGACAAGACCTAGCGAGGGCTTTGGCTGTACCCTGTAACCCAGTTGACTAGCTCTAGTTGTTAGCTCTCTGCAAACAAGGGAGTTAACAACAGTATTGTGACAGTGAAACATTGATTGGTGCATTATGATGCTACAGACTCAGTTAATATTTAAGACTTATCAGCATACCCCACCTTAGGTGAGTTGTTGAAATCATGTGACACGTTATTACTTTCAGACACAACTTTCTTGAGAATGCCAAGTCCAAAAAGAGAGACCAACTCTGCTCTTTGGTCTGTACTTACTGTGATAAACACGAAGGTTTGTGCTTGAAGCCATACAGAAATGCCACTGTTTGTTTATACTGGCTGTCCTTATAGTAAGCAGTTATTGTGCTGCCCATAGTGCATTGTATGCACCTCCTCAACCAGAAATCCTGGCTCATGACCAGTCATTGTGAATGGAAACCCTAATTTGTATTTGAAACTCGACAGCTTTAAGCAAACGCTGTTCACGATGGAATATGAAGAAGGTATCCTTGTTATGTTCCCATGTTGAGTTTATCCTCGAGGAAGCTTGACTGAGTCCATTTTGCAATGTCCAGTCTGTATTGGTGGTCAGCACTGAATTCTTGTATTCCACATGTTCCAGAAGGAAGACCTCACTTTGTCAACCCAGGAATGTTTCTTCCATTCGCCTGTCAACTTAGTGACCGTGACGAGACAGTTAGAATAGGTAACAACTATTTCTGCTTCATTTACCAATTAAACACACTCTCAGTCTGAATACTCAGCTCACGGCTTGGTTAAACTTAAAGTAAAGGGGTAGTGTTAAGTTTATAGTTGCCATTTTAAAATGAATTTTAGGTAGAAGACTGGAAATGGCAGTTACCTAAACTGCTGATTCAGGGATATACATTTATGGTGGACAAACGTGCAAAAAATTAAACACAAATGCAAGGGAATACGGATAATTTCCTACCCAAATAAGATAGTGCTATTGAAACTTTGTTCGTTACTCATTAGGTAAGCGAGGTCTGTATGCTTTGGGAGCCATTTCTTTTGTGAGATGGGCATTCACAAAGACATGGGCGCTTTCAAGGAAAGTACTGCAGACTGTATAAATCAAGGATTTAAACGGGAAAATTTGGAAATATTGAGGGGTTCTCTCAAAGAATTGTCTTTGTTTCACAGAAATATTTTTAGGTTTGGATTCTTAAAGACCAGCATAGAATTTTGTAATCACTAACATTCTTCTCTCATTTAGTTTGCCATCACCACATTCTTATTCTGCAAAAAAGTAAATTGTTGTCAGGCGTGCATCAAATATTTTAACTATATGTTGAGTGTCACTCAACATTCACCCTTTTTCTAAAATGATATTGTATTTAATTTTAGCATGCATACGGAGTTTTGGTCGCCTCTTTTCCCACATCAAGGTTCGTGCTGACAATGAAGACACGCTGACACTGCTGGACAGTTGTTTGAAACTTGTTGAGGATGAGTCACACAATGTACGTCTGGCACTCAGGTGAGACTGACACTCAGGTGAGACTGACACTCATGTGAGACTAGCACTTAGGTGTGGGTGACACTCGTATGAGACTGACACTCTTTTGGGACTGATACTGAGATTAGCACTCGAGTGGGATGCATGATCCTTACTATGTGCATGTACTGCATAGAAAAGAGTGGAGTGTCATAGTTAGTGTAATTTGAGGATCTTAAAAGCTAAGTTCGGGTGAAAGTGCATCTTTAATATTTGCTATCATAGAAGAGTAACTGTTGTTTTTTCAAGATATGCGAAACTGACACTTCTGTTGTCTTCAGATGAGCTAGAAACTCACTAGATTTGTGGTTAGAAAGTTTGGATTGTATTTCACATGTACTTAGTTATAGGTTTTTTGTGTTGTCAGTCCAATAGTTCAACATTCTTGTACTGACAGTTGGTTTTAGTCACAGCTATTTTGATGGTGTAAGAATTTTGAACTTGTGATGGCTGATCCTGCTTCACCTTATCAGACTTTACATGACCCTAGTCTTAGTGAACGTAACCCCAGTTGGTCATGGGAATATTCAGTTGAATTTTATGAGTCCAGCATTCGACCACAATGCACCATTTTGGTTTCAGCTGCGTCATCGGTGATTTTGTCGGTGACTGTGAAAATGATATGTCGAGCAAGACGGACGAGATTATCGTGTCGAAGCTAAAGACTGCTTACAGTACGGCGGTTGCCAACGGTGACATTCGATTGCAAGAATCTGTAGTGCTTACTCTTGGGCGACTTAGCAGGTATTTTCAGTGGAGATGGAGTCTGCTACAAACATTTCTAGAGTGATGCCATAGACAGTGTTAAATCCCGGAGATATATTACCATTGTAGCTCACGTGTAGCTGCAAAGTTAATTTAAAAATTCCAACAAGTATATATGAGGTGGTCATTTTCTCAAAAGCTCTCTACTAACACTGCTTAGAATTTTACTTATGATGACTATAACTAATCAAACTGTGCCAATACTTTAATTATTTTTTTTCAACAACTTCATAACTAACGAATAATGAAAAAACCTTCGCACCGTTTTTGTTATGATTTGTGCCTTCAAAGATAGAGAACTATTTATTTTAATGTACCAGAACTGCCCCCTAACATTTTTAAAAAATGTAGGTAATAATTTGAAAAGTGATAAACGGGAAATTTTGTCATATTTTTTACTCAAAATTGGTGAGATTTTACTGTACTTCATCAAGTTCACTCTTTTTTTCAGCCTAATGACCTCACTTTTATGGTTCTCTAAACCAAACTGAAAGTGTGTTGCGTCACCATGTTTTATCTCCGTTGTTTTATTGTTTTGCAGGGTTTCCTCTGGGGAGCTGCTCCTTGTAGTCATCATTAGTCTTCTAGATAGTATGCTGTCTCTCCACCCGCTGATAGCTTCCACTGCCTACCACCAGGTGAGGCTAGTGTACCTGGCTAGCAGACTATCTAGTTCTGTTTATCATGATTACTAAATATCAGCTGTTTGCTGGAAGAAGAATCAACGTAACTCGCTTTTCAGTTGGAAAAAGTGGTTTTGAGAACATGGATGTTTGATGCGCTGTCTTGTAGAGGGGAGATATCATAAGTTTATTTGTGGATGTGATGTTAGTTTTGAATAGACTGTTGTTTTGCAGGTGCAAGCCTTGGGAAGACATAAGGGGATACAGACACATGATTTATACTTGAAGTATAAAGAACAGATCTGTCGCGTATGTCTATTACTCTCTTTTGTATCAACTTTCTGTGTGTGTCAGTTATTCTGTTTAGTTTGTGCTTGAATTTGTTGAGCCATTTTCATTATTCAGCCAAATATTAGGACGAAATTCAATTCTCAAAATTTTTCTCACCTCCCTCGTATTGTTCAATGTTGTGATGTATTAATTTCTGTTTACCTGTGGAGCCAAGTGAAAAGGCGATTGTCGAAAAGCTAAGTCAATCTGCTCAGTGTAGTTCTCTTGCACAGTTTTTTAATTTGCCATCCTTACCTTTCCGTTTTATGTCACAGTTTGTGAGTGATGCTCTTCACTCTGCCGTCCTCAGTGGAGAAGGCAGAGACTGTAATGTTATACTGACAGAGATCTCCCAGGTATTTAGCATACCTGACGTCAAAACCTTCATTCAGGTGAGTTCTTTATTACAGATTTTTCATTAAAATAGCATGTGTCGCCTCAATTCACTCATTTTTCGATTTTCTGGTTTGAGGCCATCAACAGTAACTTGATGGCTCACACTATAGCAGGCAATAATGACATATACCAAATTGAATGAAAAAGTGAAGTGATATTCTATAAAATTGTGCATGATAGTAATTGTTAACTGGTTTGCAATAAAAAATTAAAATCCATACGAGATGCAACGTATTAAACTGGTGATGTTTCCTACTCCATCTTGACACCCTCTATTACAACATTGCTCACAAAACGTTTTTTACAAGTACTTGCGACTCGATCTCTTGTATGTTTTCATTATGTCAATGTGTTTAGCTTTGCCAGACTTGGATGTTTCCTCATGACCAGATGAAATCTTGTAAATTATCTATTTGGTGAATCTTGTCGATGTATGCTGTTTTCAGTTTGGCGAGAAATACTTGCTGCCATTCCTTGTAATGAAGGCGTCGCCTGCTGCTTCATCTGTTATCAAGCTGTTTGCCAAAAAGCTTGGCTGTGTAAGTCTGTTTTCGTAGATATCTGATTACTCCTATTTCCAAACTCTCATATGTCACATAATGTCCGTTTATTAATTGTAAACTTTGTTTTTCACTACTGTTATGTTTTTTTCTTCATCTACTGCTCTTTTACGTGAGTTTCCTTATTCCCATGAAAGTATATGTAGACTAATAAGTTCTTAGTTTAGCTACGTTGCATGAAAAGGCATATGTTTATTTTCAAGAATTTTAAGAATCCAATGTAGTTAACTTTGACTGATGTGTTTGGAAGCTAAAACTTGACGTAGCAATGAAGATTAAGTTGCAGAAGAAAGGACAATCATTGTTTGCATGAATTTTACAAATACTCTCAAAATTTAGGAGAAAGAGTTGAATCCCTTACAGCGCTCTTTCATGCAACTGGGCACAGAAGGCTTTGTGTTGAAGCATAATTTACTTTAATGAGAAACATTAAACTGAGTTGGCATAAGTTTTATTGAGCTTTTACATGCTAAATTGCTGTTACGAATGCAAATGTGTGGGCACTTATCAGGTTATTTGAGTTATTGCTCTCTTCTGACTATTAAATTGTTTTTAACACCCATGCTGGGTTTGTTACCATCCCCCATTTTTGCAGTTTATGTGCCCTTGGTTTAACCTGGGCAAATAGGGTTATAGTTTTTCAAATATTATGAAGTGAGTTTTGATGCCATTTGGTCCCCAAGACTGTTTATAATGCATCAGTTTGTATTTAACAGAGCCGCAAGAAGTTACTCATCACCAACACAAAACACATCTTCCGTCATATCATCTGCTACTGTTCCAAAACTGACCTAGAGATGGTGCTGCATTATCTGCAGGTGACGTATCGGCTGGTGGTTATGATAGTATTGTGATTTGTACTGGAACTACACTTACCTTATATGGCACAATAAGTTAGAATTGTTTATTATATAAGTCTTGCCAAACAGTTCTGTGGAATGGGACTCATATGCATGTGGTCTTGTGTGTTGCAAAAACATGTTGTTGTACAGTAGTCAGTCTGCAATAGAGTAGTATTCTAGTAAAGACGTCTTCTTCACTGCTGGCACTCTCCACACAACGTTACAGTGGTATCCTCTTGAGTCATCATCAGATAGTGTGGCCCCATAGGTGTCAGCCTACCTCTTGGTATAGTGTGTTGAATCAGCCTCGGATGTTCAGAGTATGCTATTTTAAATAGCAGTTGTTTTGAAATAATGCAGTCACTGTACATTTCAAACTATCAGCTTGATATATTCTCCAGTCATTTTTTCCTGCAATCGATGTATGGAAAGTATAATGACTGTTTGTTCAGTTGGTCTTTCACCAGTAATTTGTTTCCATAATGCAACAAGAGCCGTGACCTCGTTGCTAGTTTAGGCAGGGTAAAGAAATCTATCAAGATCTGTCATTGGACCGATGTTATATGATGTGATCTTGTCAAGTCACTGGTATCTAGCCTTGGTGATTGTGTCCGAGAACATGCTGTGCTTAGGTCATTTGTTAACACTTGTTTTTTGTCTCATTAGAAAGAAACAGAGATTGAAGTGGCGAGCCTGCTCCGTCTGGACTATCAAAAGGTTCTTAATGAGCTTCTTGTTGCCCTCGGCTCTCATCGTCAACAGGTGAGTACTATTCATACCACGGCGCTCATCGTCAACAGGTGAGTGCTATTCATATCACGGTGGTAACAACAGTTCTTGTACTACTTGTGTTGGGATTGTTAAGGTATATTGAGTGCTACATTTTAATGGTTGAATATGGTCAACTTCAAGTAAAATTAATGAAGCAGTTTTTTGTTATCACACCTGTCAGCCTAATTTGGACCTCACTTCAACCTTAGATAATTAGAAGTGTTTCTCACCTTAGCCTTTTACCCTGAAAACGAATCAATTATGAGCATACCATTATTTGTGCGCTGTTCAGGTAACATGACTGTTATCTTTAGACATCTCATTTCACACAATGGCAGGTGTGAAATATATTAATTTAATTTTACAAAATTTACTTACAAAAAATGGATTGTAGTAGTGTGTGCTCGTAAACTTAAGCCTCTGTGTTTTTCTCTATCTCTGTAGGTTTTTAATGGCTTAGCCATGTTGGCGTCCAAGGATGAACAGTGGAAGGGTGCCAAGAACATTGCACGCATGGAAGACCTGGTAAGCAGTGTTCATCCTACACACAGGTCCAGTGGACCAATTTGCAAGGATTTTTAGGTCCATTTGAGTTTCTTGGGGTCAGTTATATCATCGCACTTTTCTAGCACAAATCTGTGCACAATAAATATTCGTCTGGTGAATCTTTTGGTATTGAGAAAAAACGCGGAAATGTTTTTACGAAGTGAAGTGGATTGTTTACATTTTTTATGCTTTAGTACATTTCTTAGAAATTGTGTATGAGATTACGCAAAAATGCAGCCACAGATGAGTATTACGTAAGTGCTGGCACTATCTTTTGTCATTTACTAGGCCCATGTCGATTCACTATTGACTTAAATATTGTTCACGACTTTTTCCACAACTTCGACAAAACAATGCATAATTGAATGGGTGGGAATAGGATGTCTTGGGGACTTAGAACTGCTGTTAACGGATCATTCTAATTATTAGCAATGAGAGGTTTTTATCATTTCTGACAATATGTCAGAACTAGGTTTGTGTAGCTTTAATTTCAGTGAAGAAGTCACGTGAGCATTTTTTGTCATAGCTATGTTGTTATAGCTACATATTACTTCACCCTAGTTATTGCTTTGTGGTAGGTACTTCTTTTTATAAGTAATTATCATTTTGACACAGGTACTCATCATTTTGTGACAGGTAATTATCACTTAAGTTTGTCACAGTTACTTATTTTGTGACTGGTAATTATCATTTTGTCATGATAGCTAATTGTCATTTTTCCATTACTAATTATTATTTTGTCTCAGCAACTTGTTATATTGCTGTTGTAGTGCTATACTATATTTCTGTGTTAATTCCGTTTTGTAGGCGGATTTCCTGCAGCCGAGGCTTCTGGGTATTTTAGCTTACTTTGACAGTCACTTGCTGAATGCGAGCGTCCCGTTAAAGGAAAAGAAACTAGTAAGTGACTTGACAAAAACTTGGTTACTATTTCATCCCGTCGGCTCACTGTCTTATCACGGACCATGCTTTTACAACGTACTGTTAAGTTGTCGGAACTCCAGATTTCCCTTTGAGGGATGCCTGTTCAAATATTTGTGACACTCGTCTGGCTAAATGAAATTGCGAAAATAATTTTCTGAGATAGCGTTGAAAGGTCTGAGAAGATTTTGATCCAACCATAGGAGACACCATTTTAGTGACTCTTTGGATAATCTTTGCTCATGAAGTGACTGCCTCAGTGTATGCTTTAAGAGAAGGCAGCACTGAGAATGTTGAAGGATTTACTTATACTGTAAGTCAATATGTTTTACATGTTTTGCATAAATCACAGTGTGCTTGGGTTTTCTGTTTACAATAAAACTTTGACACAAGACTTGTGTGGAACGAGTCTTGCCATATGATGAAATTAACTTTATGTGTCCTTTGTGTTTTCAGACACTAGAGAGCCTGATGTCAATTATGGATCTGATGGGACAGAAGCACATCACGAGCGTACGTGTAAAGATAATGACAACACTGAGGATATGCCTGTGCAGAAAGGAACCCCTCTTCTTGGACCTCAACTGTAAGGCCTGGGACAAGTATGTGCGCAGGTGAGACTACGCACATTCATCTAGTTCGTTTTTATGCCACCAGAGGTTCGATCGAGTTCAATCATCTGTATTGTTAAACGGGATTAGTGAAAGTTTCGATCTTTATGATTGTTTATCTGAGGTATGATCGTACCAAACCAGGTGTATTATTTGTGTGTGTGTAAATTTATCTTTACTTTTACATGAGCTATGAGTCAGTGTAGTTTTACACCCGGGTGTATTTACGTTTATATGACTTAATGGCACAGTGTACGTAAATACACTAGAGTGTAAATATACACTTGGGTGTAAAGGTTGTTGTGTAAACAGGGCTTAGCCAATAATCTGACTTTTGTAGCTGTGACAGGCTAAGTAATCACCAACGCACAGAATTGTTTATGATTGAAGGAAAAAACTGCAGAGTTCTTCCCGCCATTTTGCACATTCTCGGCACTGGCTCACAACTAAATTTAAGTAAACATGTCTCAAGAAAACAAATCTTACAATAATAGAAGTGGTAATTTTTAGCAGATGACACTGACGATCTGATAAAAAGTCCGAAGGCGCCAGTCAAGTTTGCGTGCCCATGGAGGTGAGCCTGCATATTGGGCCTATAGTGGGGTATCAGTCACCAATAAGTACGCGGGATAATCCTAATTTTCCGTTCAAACAAAAAACAACAAGAAATGGGAGTGACTGAACATTTGCTAAGTTTGCCAACTTTACACTTCAGATATCTCGTTTATTATTCATTTCGGCTCTTGCCAATGAGATTTAGCAACACTAGTTCACGTTTAGTGACCTGGGAGTTTTGCCAGGTTAACATTTGATAAATTGATGCTGTGCTAAGCACAGAGCCCAGCATGAATTTATTTTCATATTAATTTATTCTGTATATTGCCTTAGTAAAAGAAATCGATTGAGAATTTTTTGAGGCCATTTAAGGTCATTACAATTGGGGCCTGCCACCCAATATAGAATTAAATTAGCCACCAGCACACTAATCTATTTAGAACCCTACACTCAATGAAACAAATAGAGAGCCTAAAATGAGCGCCACCTAGAGGGCTATTTCATTAGACCTCAGATTTCAGAGACAACGTAAAGAATTAGATGCTTGCAAAACAGGCATGACTTTAGCGTAGTCCTACAATATGATAAAATCACCCTGAGTAATGAGGTGACTGTTACATACCATCCGGCAGACTAGTTCAATCTTCTTCCTAAGCTGCCGACCTGCGACGTACATGGCGCTTGACGAGCGCTGTTTATCAGCACCGACTCGCGTTGAATCCAAGTGAAACATATTGACTAACC
>NMRA01000063.1:1171599-1208456 GCA_002633005.1 Phoronis australis | reverse complement strand
AAAAAAAGGGCTAATTATCGCTCTTCAAACGTTCATAAAAAGTCAACGGCTTAATGGATTTTGTTAATTTTTTTTTTTGTTTGACTCTGTTTTTGATGTTTTATTAAATCAATGCATTTTTAATTATTAAATAAGAATTTGAAATTTTTTGTCACGTCCCTACCCTATCATGTGTACACCCCTTTAACAGTATCGAAAGCTTGCTTCAGGCCCAGAAAGATTGCGCCAGTAACTTTACCGTTAAGCTAAAATTGTTTTCTTTGTTATTCAAAAATAACTTACCAAAACACTGGCAGTATTAAGCTCAGGAACCTTGCTGTAAGGACGTAGGAAATCCATACTTCCGTAGCTACTGGATACAGTTCATTTTTGCCGCCATAACGTTAATAAGTTTCCGATAGATGTCAGTAACTATCTAAATACCGAAACATTTTTTATCATATTATTCGTTGAATAACAATTTAGAGGTAATGTTAATGCAGTTATCAATTTTATCAAAATTATAACATCAAAATAAATATGTAAGCACAAAACCAGATCCACAAAAGAGCTACGAGAACAAAAATAGGTCAAAAGGTCAACACATGTCAGAGCTTGAATGTGCATCTCCACAATGATCGAAAATAAGTTTTTAAGGTGACTTGATCTACCGTGGTAAGCTGGTAATTAAGTTAAGTTTAATGACTGAGCGCGTGGCCTTCTTTTCTTCAATACCTAAAACTTTTCTGTAGTGTATGCTAAGTTTTTGTGTTGCCTATACTCAATACTCAGGACTTGCCGCGAGGTGTCACGCAGTCACAGACGTAGTCATTGACATTGTCATTAGTGGAGCTGAGGTGGGTCCCGACGATCACGCGAGGTATTACACATAGGAAGTATACCACCGTCTCAAATGATCCCATATGGTGATTGTTTACAATATGACGACATAGACTTAC
Organism: Phoronis australis; assembly: GCA_002633005.1. Taxonomy (NCBI): domain Eukaryota; kingdom Metazoa; phylum Phoronida; family Phoronidae; genus Phoronis; species Phoronis australis. Next base: position 1,207,518 of record NMRA01000063.1, on the reverse strand, counting down.
ACATATGATTTTGGTGTCGTTCCACTCCTTGCAACGTTATCTTTCAAAAAATTCACAGTAATTTTTCCTACCCCGTTCCCTTAGTATTTTATCATGAATTTTCTTCTCACACTATTTCGCGGTACTAGGTAGTAATACCTCCATGTTGAATGGAGGGTGTCCCCTGGCAGTCAAAAACTGGACTAATCTACCGACTTCTGCAGATTGTCACTTTTCATATGTTCAAACTGACCGAGACCTTTCTATCCCCTCAGTGCCTGAGTTATGGTCCCAAGGGATCGAATTCGACCCTATGCCTGCTATGGAGACCCTGGTATGCATCTGCTAGATGACTCAATCCGTGAAAAAAAGCGGAGGTTGTTTTTGAGGTCCAAATTGGTGAAAAGGGTATCATTTCAGACAATTTCGTGGAAAAATGGTCAAATGGTCACAATTTTAAATAATTGGAAAATGTGAAATGCTGCTACTTGTTCCTCCATATTATGTCAGGAAAGCTTTAGCAGGAATCTCACACGGACAAACACCATTCAGAATCGATGATGCTGTTTCATTCATGAACAACAGGTGTCGCTGTAATCTTGAGTTGAGCTAACATGGCGGTGTCAACCAGGAAATAGTGCGAACCAAAATTTGACTATAAAATATGGAGAAAACGCGGTAAGGGATACGTTCATATATTTTTTGGAAAGATAACATTGCGAGGAATCGAATGATACCAAAATCATGTGTGTAGGTCAATGTCGTCATATTGTAAACAATTACCACCCATTTTAATAAGAATACATCATTTTGACTTATTCATATTAAAATGACTGAGGCAAGAAATTCATTCATTTTCGAGCATATAGGCATAGGCCAATACTCCAATAGGGGGCCCCACCTGACCTGAAGGCGTAAAAAAAGTGGCCCCTACAAGAACAATGTCGAGCATTAAAGGGCAGCCAATGGGGTTCTATTGGTGTGTTGAGTATCATAAAAATGGCCATTAGATGGCGTAGAATGTGTCAAACCAATCCGAATTTAGAAGCTGGCGTCGTCTCTGTGAAACAGTTATTGCCAAATTTCATGAAGAGAAGGCAAGGAACTCCAAAGATATAGAGGCAGACGTAAAAAATTGATACAAGGGGACACAGCTATAGTCTGTTTGGTCTAAAACTTATCGTCACCTGTTGCCATTTCTATAGATGCCCATCTGCCAAATTTTGCAAAGATCCTTCAAAGGGTTAAGGGCTGCTCCAGCAAAAATTGTATGGGAGGGCTGAAGGCACTTTCATTTTGTACCTACCACCCATATTTTGATTTCTCCAATCCATGACCCATAATTTTTAATACGATTGAAATATAAAATGCAACACTTGTAAATAAATCGCCTCTAGGATGTCCCGTTAAGTGTTTGGATGATCGACAGACAAGAACTATCTGTCATGTTGAATTTTGCCAAAAACTAAAGCAGCCAAGAGGGTGGTCGAATCAGAACCCATCAGCGCATCCATTCCTGTCATATATCTTTGTGCCAAGTTTCATCCTGTTGTGCCTAGTGCTTTTTGAGATAATCAACTTGTCAAAAACTAAAATGGCCTACAGAGGGTGCTACAGTAGCCAAATCTGTCCAAAAATCAACTGGTGCCGGCGCATACCAGACATCAATCTCTATGGCAAATGTCATCGTGATCCTCTTAGCAGTTTCAAGTCATAATCGAATGACAAGCAATGCCTTGAGTAGTCAAAAATTAACAGGGGGTGCCACAGTAATCGAATCCGTCCAAAAATTGACTGGTGCGGACACATTTTTGCCATGTACCTCGGCATCAAATTTCATTGTGATCCGCTGAGCAGTTTTTGAGATAATCGCCGCATAAGGAATGGCTTGTCGAAAACTAAAGCACCCAACATGGGGTACCACGGTAACCAAATCCGTCCAAAAATGAACTGGTGCTGGTGAATCCACGCCAATTACCTCTACACCAAATTTCATCATGATCCGCCAAGCGGTTCTTGAGATAATTGACGGACAAGAAATGATATTGACAGACCGACCAATCGAGAGTCGCACGAAGGTACGTACGGGATGCCGACTATTCAACCACAAAAATTTTTGTGAGTGCAGAAAAATTCTATGTGAGATCACAACTCGTGTCAGTTATCACAAACTTGCTTACAGAGACACCTGTGAGCAATACTTTAGGCAGCCACCTGGTGTCTGTGTCCACCATGTGTCTCTGAAATTTCAATAAGATTTTTTCAATTTCAAGAATCTACGAATCTCAAAATGTTTCCATGAACGCTTTTAAGCTGCTATGCCAAGTGAATATTGGAACTTGTCTTTCTTATTGCTCATACTTTTTATTTAAAAATTCATCAATTTCTTAAATGTGATAAAACCAGTTCAGCGTTGCAGTAATTTTCATTCTAATATGACTGTACAACATATGCATGAAATCAAGTAGCCCATGACTTGAGTAATGGCATAGTGTACATAGCACCCTGTGCACTGGCTATCTGTCAATGAATTTTTGATAAGTTTTGAATTTTTCAGAGGGTATTCATCTGCTGTCCCACCCCCCCCCTTCCCATAGGGATTTTGCTGGAACAGCCCTAATGAGATACAGTCTTAGATGCAAAAGAGCAAAATTGCCCTGAAGGCACCCTAGTTTTATAAAAAAAACATCCGAAAATCAACATCAGCCAGGGTCTTCGCGTCAGGAACACAATCATGTATTTTCATAATCATACTTTGTGTGGTTTGACAGATAGAGGCAGACATCAAAAACATACACAAAAAAAAATTAAATGGCCACCAAGTGGTGCAAAAAACATTAAATCTGATCGAAAATAAGAAGGCATTGTCATTTTAATAGAAATTTATTTGCCAAATTTCATGGAAATACAGTGATAAACTCCGAAGATACAGAGGTAAAGATAAAGGACATTTTGCTATTAGGGGGCACTGTGGTATTTGGATTAGTTTGACATTTGTTACCGTTTGTTGTTGGCTCCATAGGAACACACACAGTTAAGGAGATATTCCTCCTAGTCGCTGTTTTTTACTTGGCGGAATTCCCAGAATTCCGCCAAGTATGTTGGTCTGACAGCAAGTTTTTTTTTTTGTTTGTTCGCTCTCTACAGGTCGCAATTTTCGTCTGATTTTCACGAAATTTGCACACAACATGTAGATCGGGAATCACTGGAATGCTATTGTTTTTGGTCATGATCGGATGCAAAATGGCGGACGTGGCGGCCATTTTGTATCCGATTTCACAGTCAAATACTCGTAGAGGCCGCATTTTTTGACCTACATGGCTGAAAATCGGTAGGGATATACTAGAACGCATGTGCTACAATTGTGCAGAAAATCGTTGACTTCCGGTTAAAGATGGCGGAAGTATTGGACGTGGCGCATGCGCACCCCGAAATATGGCTAAAAACGTAGAGGGCGCAATTGCAAACCAATCACTTTCAAACTGGTCACGTGTTTGTTGGGTTTAATAAGCTTTTATAAAAAATTATTGGACCGTAAGTCACTTTCAAGATGGCGGCTGTGGCGCATGTTTACACGGTTTCAATCGCTCTGGTGTCGCATTTTTTATGGGAAGAGCAAATGACGTGAATTTTTGCATGTGGATTCCTTGAAGTATGTCCTTTCAAAAAGTCTACGAGAGCGTATTTCTCAGACTTACCGTTTTCGAGTTATTTGACTTTGAGAATTCAATGATAGAAGCTTAGAGGTACTATGCTTAAATGGATGGCATCAGAGGACAATGAATGAAAACATTTCCATCAAGTCAGTGAAGGACCATCTGCAATGTCCCAAGAAGTCATGATTGTGTCTTTCTTCTAAACACTCAGTATGAATTGAGTGGAATTTATAGATTGCATGTGTGGATTGTTCACTTCCACAAATTTCTTTCATGTAATACTGCTTTGATCTGGGCAATTTTTAGATTTGGTCCAGTTATTGTATGACATTGCCTTAGAAAATGGCAGCGTGGTAAGAAAGTAGAAATTTGTCACAACTGCAAATTCAGGCGCTATTTTGTATTCTAGGTTTTAGTCAAACTTGGAGATTATGGCCAACAAAACAGGTGTTGCTTCTCTGTTGAAGAAACTGGAAAGCGTAAGTATATAATGTGATTCTATTGAGTTACAGTGTTCTCCACATCTGAAAATCTAAGCAGGTCACACTCGTAAAAATGGCAACAAACATGCTGGAAGCACGTGACAGTCAATGTTTTCTGCATGCTAGTGCGTGCCTCATTTTTACTCTCATATTCCATCAGTAATGCACAGTAGTGCAAACAAATAACTGTGTATGTTCAAGTTTTTATTATTAAACAGATGACAATGGACTTATTTACAAATATATCACATATAAAACCATTTCTTTTGTCAATGGCTTTAAAATTGAAGTTTGTTAAAACAGTGGAAATATTTTACTCAATACTTGTGATGTCAACATTAATGAAGTCCACAAAGTCTAATATAGAGGTGAACTTTTCAGCAGCAATGTCCTGTCTTCCCACGAAGTAGACAGTCCAGACAGTCCATGTGAAGTGTTTTGGTAAATCCAGGCAGTTGAATTTTTGTATGTCTTGATAGCCAAATCTACGTTTTCTCTGTCTAATGTCTTGCACAGCATTCTAGGAATCCGGTCGACGTTCTTAAAGGAGAATGCCACCCAAATTAAATTAGTTTTTGTTACTGTTTTAACAGTCTATATCCACATCAGCTCGTATAAAGTCGATCCCTGCCTCGCGGAGAGGTGTCGTGATAACTGGTGAGTTCATGACGCAGCGAGGTTGGTGATTCTTCAGCTGGTGTGGCGTATCGTTACCGCTTGTGCAGTGTTCTGTTTAAAGATGAATTATTCTCACCCTAACCAATGTTTATATCAAGCTGAAAGAAAGTGTCAGAGTTTCTGTCAATAGAATACAATTTGTAAATTTGCCTTATAAAATATTAGGAGTGTTCGTTAATGCAAATGTTTTGAGAAATCGGCTTCAGATACAAAAAACTAATTTGGACCATGCGGCCGCTGCTTGTGTGAGCGCATGCTAATTCAGTGTTTGCCCAACAGAAAGATGTTGTGTAGTCAGATGTTAGGGGAATCTTTATACAGATATATATACATTATTCAAATTATTGCACCGTTTCCGTGCACAGTTCTGTGGAAGGGTAGCCTGGCTTTGCAGCCCCCGACGAGTAAGTAGATTTGCAATTTTCACGACGAATTCACCAAAATTATTCAATTTTGGCAGTCGACTAACGCAGCTGGTTTATGTTCATAATGTCTCCAGTCTGGCATGCGATGGGTTCTGAGCCACTGGGTTCTAACGAGCATTTTGTATAATTAGAACTGAAAAACTTCGCAAGTCTAAAACTACAACACACGATTATGCTCTCCTATCTGCGTTTCACGGCGGAATAATTCGAATTTATCACCGAACACAATCCAGACTTCCCATGACTGAGCTCAGTAAGTTGGCCTACCGAATTTTGTAAGCTACAGTACATTCAAAATTTCTATAAATCCGTAACAGTGAAATAAAATGACTCATTTGCTAAAAAACTATATGTATTTGTAAGTGTTTTACATCTAATTTTGATGATTTATTGGTGTAAAATGATGAATTGAAGCGATAGGCTGACACTAGTAAGCATCTTGTGAACTGCTGACCGACTGTGTTAGAATCTGTGATGTCATTGGTTAATTTCAACACCTTCGTCTGCCGTCTGGAGTCAGATAAAAGAACTGAACGTGCTGTTATCGAATGGAACTTCTCAATCTATTTGGTACAAAATACGTTGTTTTTAGGTGGCATTCTCCTTTAAGTTGGTACGACATTAAACCTCTCGACAACCAGAATTCTTGTAAAAACTACACAATATCTGAGTCTACCATCACGAATACAAGTTAATACAATACAATACAATACAATACAATACAATCTACTTTACATAATAAATAGACTGCTGTGTAAGTGAGATCATGGATTAGGCTTGTGACAACTTGACGTTTATTCAGTTTCAGTGGGCTATGGCCAGTTGTTTTCAATGGTAATTTGAACCAATGAAGACTTGTTTGAGGATGCTGATGCCTTTTTACCAACTGGTCGCTAATTTTTTAAACCGGTCGTGGGATTCTTAAACCAGTTATGGGACATTTAAACAGGTTGCGAATGCGGCCAAACCGGTTGCTGCATCATGTTAAAAGTGGTTGTGGAAAACACTGAGTTATTGGGAAGATAAAATTTTGATTTAAGGCTCGTAGCCTGATTAAATGACTTGTCATTAAAAAAAATGTGCTTTCGTGTTTTAGGGAAGTCGGAAAGACTTTGACGTATTCATAAGTGAACTGAATAACCCCAACACAGAGGTAAGCTTGACGTGTGTTTTTTGAAAGTAACGCAGTGGTAGAGTGTTAGTTGACATAAAGGTTTCAAACCAGTGGTACTGTGTTTTAATTTTGTCAAGAAGTGTTATCTTTCAAAATCTAATGTTCAAAACCTTGTGTTCATGCTGGTTATTATGCGCCGACATATTCATATGTGGTCGCATATTGCTGTCATCTCTGTCTGGGCATCCATAGTCCGGTGTCCAGCGTTCGCAGTTGTATCTTGTATCTCCTAAACCCTCATAGGATCTTGATGAGATTTGGCAGATGTGTTCCTATGAAGCTGACGACGGATGACGACGAATTTCGGACCTCGGACTACAGGTGTGCCCCCTAGTGGCAATTTTAGTTTTTTACGCTTACCTCTGTATCTTCGGAAGTCCTCAACGGATTTTCATGAAATTTGGCATTTAGGCATATATTAGTGAGATGACGCTATCATCCCGTTTTCGGATGGATTGGAGGTGTTTTGCACCACCTAGTGGCCATTTTTACTGTTTTCAAGTCTGTTTTTTGGCATCCGCCCTTCTAACAATCAAACCGGACTACCGGTGTGCGCCCTAGTGGCATTTTTAGGTTTTTACGTTTACCTCTATACCTTTAAAGGCCCTGAACGGATTTTCATAAAATTTCGCAGATAGGCATCTATTAGTGAGGTGATGCTATCCTCCGGTTTTCTGTTGAATTAGAGGTATTTTGCACCACCTAATGGCCATTTTTAGTGTTTTCGAGTCTGTTATTTGGCATCTGCCCCTCTGTCAACCAAACCACTCTAAGGATGATTGTGGAAATTGGCATGTATGTTCCTGCTGTGAAGGGAAAGGCTGACAATGATTTTCCGAAGACCTTGACTACTGTTGTGCCACCTGGTGGCAGTTTTTTTCACCCATGGCTGTATCTCCTAAACTCTCTGCAGGATCTTCATTAAATTTAGCAAGTGTATTCATATGAAATTGAAACGAAATGAAGACAACTTTCGAATGTATCGGACTATCGGTGTGCCCCCTAGTGGCAATTTTTATGCACCCACATATTTATATGTGGACGCATTATGCTGTCATCCCCGTCCAGCGTCTGTCCGGCGTCCGTCCTTCTGGCGTCCGTCTGTCTGGCGTCCTCTGCTCTATCTCCAAAACCCTTTGAATTACGTTTGAAATTTTGCACATGTGTTCTTTTCATGAATGCGACGGCATGAGCAAACTTTCAAACAGATCCAACTACTGGTGTGCCCCGTAGTGACAATTTTAGTTTTTTACGTTTACCTCTATCTTCAAAGGTCCTTGATAGATTTTCATAAAATTTGAGTTATAGGCATTTAGTGAGATGACGCTACCATCCCCTTTTCGGATGGATTTGAGGTATTTTGCGCTAAGTAGTGGCCATTTTTACTGTTTTCGAGTTTGTTTTTTGGTGTCTGCCCCTCTATCAACCAAACCATTTGAAAGATGATAGTGAAAATTGGCATGTTTGTTCTTGCTATGAAGAGGATGGCTGGTGATGATTATCCGACTACTTCGACTACTGTGGCGCCTGCTAGTGGCAGTTTCATTTTTTTGCGCTCATGGCTGTATCTTCTAAACACTCTGTAGGATGTTTATTAAGTTTAGCAAGTGTATTCATATGAAGTTGACAACGAGGATGACAACTTTGAGATGGATCGGACTGAATGCTTTGCCCCCTAGTGGCAATTTCATTTTTTCAGTTTTCTTCTGTTTCTATGAAGCTCCATTACAGATTTGTATGTTTTTTAATAAATAGCTTTCTATTAAAACGATGGCCTGTTCCCGTTTTCGGATAGTGTCGATGTATTTGCGCCATTTAGTGGCCATTTTTATGATACAAATAACACCCCTAGAAACACACCGTTTTCGGTGCATTGGTGGGCGCATTTCAGCCCTCTGTGTTACTCTTGTTTAAATATGTTGATGACACATTTGCACTTCGTTGTGCCATCAGCCGGGGTTGTTGTGCAATGAAGTATTATTGAAATCTAGTTCATACTATGGAAAAGTAGTCCACCATGTGGCTCCACCATATGGCAACTGAAGTTAGTTACTTATCATGTTCATGCCTTGTGTGTAAGTTTTGTTTTAATTTTCCATGCAGACTCCATTATAAAAACAGTGTTTGATTCTATGACAAAAGTTTCCAAAACCCTATGATCAGCCGGTTTTATTTTATGCTCAAGTGACACGAGTTTTTCATAACTTTATGAAGTTGTGAGGCATGAAACGAGAACAGTTATCGATTTCTTAAAGTTCATGTTTGTTTACTTTTAGTCTACTATCCTGATCTCCCACTTCCAAGGTTTACGAGAGTGTGTCACAATGTTGTCAAAGGAACATGAACATGTTGTTGGAGTTATATTGGTATGTCAGTACAACTTTGAAAACATCTTTCTGTATTAGTTTGTCTGGATGAACATTTGCAAATTTAGAGTCATGTTCTCAGGATAACAAGCAAGACAGTCGATAGTTGAGATAGAGATTGTCATATTTTCTTTGCTTGAGAGTATAGAAGTCTCATCACATCGTCTTTTGAAATACTTCTGACTCATCATTTAAAGGTTTGTCCAGTGCTTGTTTTCATTGAGAATGCTGCTTTTTGAACATTTATTTGGAAATGTTTGTATACAAGATTTTATCAGACATGACAAGATTTGAAACCTCATCCACTCTGTGTAACTATGTGACGATCATATATACAACAAATGTATCAATTTGGTGCACAAAATAAGAAAACAAAATGTTTGTCAAGAAGCTGCAAATTAATAAGTTCAGGTTTTATATCTTGATAGATACATTTTCAAAAACTTGAGCAATTAAAATCTCCTGTTAGAAGAATTCTATCATTTTGTCTGTTTAACTATTTCTAATTCAGTTCTAAGGATATTGATTAAAATTTGATGACATTGACAGAAACTACAGTGGTCACAGCGAGAACCATCATTTGTGCATGAGTACCAGTCCTTCTTGTTGAACCTTGTGTCTGCGCATACAGTGTATCTGAGAGCATGTCTGAAATCACTGGTACATCTATTTATGCCCAGTAAGTAGAAATCACTTGACCTGCTAATCTCTATTTACTTAACCCTGTGAAGGGTCTTAATGATTTGTAGCACCAATGTTTGTATTGCAGAGATGACATCACCCATTAAGTTTCAAACAATTCTGACAAATGTAATTATGTTGTTATCTGCCGAGGTCTTTGGTCCGTCTTTAGAAAATTACGCGTACACGTTATAATTCAACACAAGTCATGGTCAGCCAATATTCAGATGATTAATGGTTTGACTCACAGTGACAATTTCATTTTTTTATCTTTTTTATGAATTTTCAAAGCCAATCCACAGGTTTTAGCCACAATTGACTTGATTGGTAAGAGCACAACACCAGCTTCACATTTTCTAACTTGCAGTGCCTCCATGTGGCCAAATACGGTGCAATGTTTCGCTTAGTAGCAATATATTCTTATGGAGCCAAACATGCACACACTCTCACACACGTATTGTCGTCGTTTAGTCTTGTCTATATGTGTGGGTGTCGGCTCGATATCTCAAAAAACCCTGGTTGAATTTTGATGAAATTTGGCACAAGTGTGTAGGGCATCACTAGAACAGTTCATGCCACTTTTCAGTGTGCCCCACCTCATGGGATCCGGGGATGTTGCTTTTTTAGTATTTTTGGAAAAAATCATTTTTGGATTATATCTAGAGGTCACATTGATGGATTTCGATGAAACTTGAGCCAAAGGTATGTGATATCAATACGCCAGCACCATTAAATTTTGGAGGGATTCTACCACTGCAGCACCTCTTAGTAGCTGTTTTATTCTTGACAAGGGCTTTTCAGGTGTTGTTTTGGACGGAATAGTGTATCCGGATGACATCTAGAGAACCGGTTGGTGGATTTCTCTGAAACTTGACACAGAATAAAATAATGGCAGGCGGTCTGGTACATGTCGTACGATACGTGAGCAACTGGAACCTTTTTTGCTTTATTCATATATAGTTTTAAAAACCAAGCTGAGGGGCTAGAAACCTGACTCTAGGGTCTAGCAGGGTGGTGCAGCGGGGCACAGAGGTATATCATGTGAATTAGCCAGCAAACTCGACTACTGCAGTGCACCAACGGAGTGAAGGAGTTCAGTGAAAGGTGACACAGAGGTTTGTGATGTCAATGTGCTGTCACGATTAAGTTTTGGGTGGATTGGACTACTGCAACACCTCCTAGTGGCCATTGTGTTCTCAACAAGGGTTTCCAAGTATTATTTGGGAGAAGAACGTTTCTGGATATCTAAAGGACCGAATGAAGGATTTCATTGAAACTTGACACTGACTAAGGTATATGATGAGCTTGCGTCCACCATTAGATTTTTAGAGCTTCCTACTAGCCATTTTGTGTGAGAGCTTTCCAGATGATATGCAGGGAACTGAGTGAAGGATTTCAATGACAGTTAACACAGAAGCATGTGATGGCAATATGCCGGCACCAGTTTGGGCAGATTTTGCCACTGCAGCTCCTCCTTGTGTCCATTTTCTTCTCAACAAGGGTTTTCAAGTATTGTTTCAGTTAATAGTACTTCTGGATGACGTCTAAAGAACCGATTGACGGATTTGATTATTTTTTTTTTCATTGAAACTAGACACTATGTATATGAAGAAATTGCCCCAGCACCATTACATTTTTGGTTGGTTTCGACAATTGCAACACTTCCCAGTGGCCGTTTGTGTGAGAGCATTTCCAGATGATATGCAGAGAACAAAGTGAAGGATTTCAATAAAAGTTGACACAGAGGCATGTGATGACAATGCGTCGACATCATTGAATTTTGGCTGGTTTTGACCACTGTAGGACCTCCTAGTGACCATTTTGTTTTTGACGTGGAACTTTTCATGTGTTGTTTCGGGGAAGAGCATTTCTGGATTATATCTAGAAAACCAATCAACAAATTTTGACGAAACTTGGCATTGGGGTATATGATGTCAATTCGTCGAGACCATTTTATTTTCATGCCAATTTGACCACTGTAGCAACTCCTAGTGGCCATTTTGGGGTAGAGTGTTCTCAAATGATATCTAGAGATCCGATTAATGGATTTAATGAAACTTGACTGAGGTTTATGATGTCAGGGTGCTGGAACCATTTGATTTTCAACTGATTAGACTACTGGAGCGCCTTGTGCCGATTTATGGGGGAGAGCCTTACCAAATGATATATAGTTAACCGATCTGAGGGATTTCTGAAATTTGACACTGAAGTATATGATATCAATGCGCTGGCACCATTTGATCTTTGGATGGATTTGACCTTTGGAGCAACTCCTAGTGGCTATTTTGTTCTCAGCAAGGAGTTTTTCAAGTGTTGTTTGGGTGAAGAGTGTTTCCAGATCATCTCAAGGAACCAAATGACGGATTTCAATAACACTTGGGACAGAGGTGAAAAATGTCAATTCCCTGGCACCATGTGATTTTCGTATGGATACAGGTAGCACCCCCTAGTGGCTCTTTTGGGGAAGAGCATTTCCGGATGTTGAACTGATTGATGGATTTTATTGAAACTTGACACACATGTATGGGATATCAGTATGCCTTCACCATTATATGTGTGGGCAAATTCAACTACTGCAACTCTTCCATATGATTTTCTTGTGTTGTTTGAGGGAAGAATAATTCTGAATCATGGTATCTTAAAACCAATTGACGGATGTCAACAGAACGTGACACGACACAGAAATATGTGGTGTCAATGTGCCAGACCCTTTGTCCAATGCAGCATCATGACAAGGGGCGAAGTATTGTTGGGGGAAGAAAATTTCAAGGTGATATCTAAAGAACTGATTAATGGAATTCAATGAAACTTTACGTTATGGTATATGATGAGCATGTGCCGGCACTGTTTTGTTCTCGACAAGCGGTTTTCAAGTGTTTTTTAGGGTGTATGTTTCTGGATTATATCTAGAAAACTGATAGATGGATTTCAATGACACTGGACTCAGAGGTATATCATGACAATAAACCAGCATGATTTGATTTTTGAGCTGATTCGACTACTGCAACACCTCCTAGTGGCCCTTAGAAACATATGCGATGCGCTGTGAATGCATGTCAACACCCCAGCGTTGCTCTTGTTTGATTGATTACGGAATCAATATTTCGTGTCATGTTGTAAGCACGTATTGTTAGTAGTTTTCTACCTGCTCAATTGTTGTATTCATGTTGCCATGGTTACCACTGCTGTATTTCAGATGTTGATGTGGCTTCTCCTGAAGAGGAACTCGTTGAATGTGAAACCAGACTTAAGGATGAATGTGCCTTCATGAATGTGCATGCAGTGTTAAAGGCAATTTCTAACATAGTGCCCATGTAGGTATAAATTGTAAAGTTACTGAACACTAATTATATGTTCCTAAGTTGTGATTCCAAAATGTGTCTAGGTTGCTCTTGAGTTGAAAGTTGCTGTGTGTGCAAAATAGTTGACGTTAGACCTTTTATTACTTTTTAAGAAAAAAGATGGATTTTTGTCCCAATTACGTTGACATCATGGTGCTAACCTGTTACTGCGCAACAGGCATCCAGCTGAGATTTGTAATAGCTCGTGTAGATTTTCTGGGCTCATTGCTATTGATATTACCATGATTTTGTCGTTTTTTCGGCTAAGTATGGAAATCCACAGGTGGTGTGTTCTTTGTGCTCCAGTTAGAGTATGAATTGAAAAATATTAATATTGTGGTTTAAAGAACGTTTTGTACATTTTCTCACTATGCTCCAATTATTTAATAAAAAAGTTTTTTGTTATTAATTTTGTGCTTTACGAAACCAGGTAAGTTGTTATATCCTGTCAATTACTAAAGGTTATGTGCACTTTAACGTCGCAGTATTAATGATGTATGCCTGCACAAAAAATAGATTCCATGTAAATGAAAAATTCAGCCCTGGAATATATATTTTGCACCGTTCTTTCAACACAATTGCTGTGGTATTGTTAATAATGGCTACTTAAGAAGTATTGTTAATAATGGTCACTTCACAATTTGATATTCATAAGTATTGATGACACAGTAATAGTCAGACAACACCATTTGATATTCATAAGTATTGATGACACAGTAATAGTCAGACAACACCATTTGTACAAACCTGTGCTTCTCATCACATCCCTGACTCATTTCTCGTCTGCCCTTCACATTTTTGTCTTTCCCATCTGAAATTAAATCTAGTCCATTTCTCATCCGTCCCCATTCTTTGGATTTGTCCTTGTCATTGGAAAGATCTGTTCTTCCGATCTGCAGTCTTGAGTTACACACTGAAATAAGAATAGGGAAGTTTCATGTGCTGACAATTGAGCTGATAACTCATTTTTTTCTTGAAATTATGTAAATAGATGTAATTTCTCACATGATCTTTTATCGTTATAGGACCCCATCAGTTCTACTGCCTCTCTTGACAGACCTGTTCCCATTCCATGGCAGGGATGTCTACTTGCTGGAATGTTATGTCAAAAATGTACTCACTGTCACACACTATCTGCCAAAAATCAGGCGACATATTCTGGAACTGATTGTTGAAAGATTAACAAAAATTGATGTAAGTGACTTTTTATTGTGAGTTGAATGTGATGTCTTCAATTAATTATTATAAGTGTGTAGTGTTTACTACAAGTGTAGTGTTTACTACAAGTATAGTGTTCACTACAAGCTGGATTGTTTGTGTAGTGACATTGATTAGCATTTTATGTCACTTTCAATCCTTTGAAAATTATAAATTAAAGGAACTGCCACACTGCTCCATGTCCTCTTTTCCACACTGCATTTATTCCTCATAAGGTGATTAACTCAAATGGACAATACTGTTGTATTGATAAAAATGGAATTTGTGTTTGCTTATTAATACATATGATTTTTTCCTTTACATCTGGTAATAAATGTAACACTTTCCATTTCTCTATTAACATTCATGAGAAAATATTTGTTTCATTAATCATGGTTCTACATATTTATATGTGTGTACGTATTGCTGTCATCTACATATTTATATGTGTGTACATATTGCTGTCATCTCTGTCTGAGCATCCAGCATCCGTGGCTGTGTCTCCTAATCCTCTTGCAGGATCCAAATTGAGATTTGTCTGATGTGTTTCTATGAAGCTGACAATCAACGACCACAAGTTACGGACCGATTCGACTACTGCTCTGCCCCCTAGAGTTGGTTTTAGTTTTTATGTTTACTTCAATCTGTATCTTTGAAGTTCCAAGATGAATTTGTGTGAAATTTAGCAAATAATTATGTTTCTATTAAAGAGAAGATGACGCCTTCCCATTATTGCATGGATTTGACGTATTCTGCGCCACCTGGTGACAATTGTTGACCCCTAGTAGCAAATTTCATTTTTGCATCCATTTGACTGTATCTCTTGTAACTCTTTGGAGTATCTTTTTGAAATTTGGCAGATATATTCCTATGGAGATGATAATGTACGACTACGAGTTTCAGACCAATCCAACTGCAGGTGTGTCCCCTAGTGGCAATTCTATTTTTTATGTTTGCCCCTGTTTTTTCCGAGTTCCTTGGTGGATTTTCATGAAATTTAGCATATAGGTGTCTACAATAAGAAAATGACGCCTTCCCGTTTTAAAACGTATTTGACGTATTCTCCACCACCTATTGTCAATTGTAAAAATGTTTGAGTGCATTTTTCACGTCCGCCTTCCTTTCTGCCCAAGCGTTCAAAAGATCATGATGAAAATTGGCGAATGTTTTCCTGATGAGAAGACCACAGCTGTCACTGCTTTTCAGATAGGTTCAACTAGTGACAACTTTTTGGTTTTTTGCATCCCGGCTGTATCTCCTTAACTCCTTTGGGATCTTTGGGAAATGAGGCAGATTTGTTCCTATGGATATGATAACAGGTGACGATCAAATCCGACTACAGGTGTGCCACCTTTCCTGCCAAAATGCTCAAAGGATCAATGTGAGTTGTAGCAGTCATGTTCCTGTGGAGAAAACTTTTTGGTGATTTTGTATTTTTTACAACCACGGCTGCAGCTACTGATTCCTTTGCAGATGTTTGTGAACTTTTGCAAGTGTTTTCCAATAGATGTGACAGTGGCTGCCCATTACTTTTTTAACGGCTCTGACTGCCACTATGCCCCCTAGTAGCAAGTTTGGTGGGTTTTCTTAAATTTTGACAACCAGTTTTGTGCTAAAGAGATAAAGATGCATTCCCAATTTGGGATGAGTTTGGCATATTCTGCGTCATTTAATGGCCATTTTTATGATATTAAAACACCGTTAGAAGCACACCGTTTGTGTTGCAGTCATGGGGGAATTTCAATGCTCCGTGTTGGTCTTGTTTTATGATTGATTGCAATGACTGCAAAGAGAGGTTGTTGGTGAAGCAAATGTTTCATAGTGTGTGATGAAGTTGAGTAGAACGAAAGACTGGGCATTTCTGGCCACATTGTGCGTTATATCCATGTAAACATGTCAAAAGAAGAGGAGGCTGGCTTCATTTGATGTAGGAAACTCACCATAAACCGATATCAGGAACTTGAGATCCCCTGTTCTATGACACTGTTGTATGTCTGGCCACACTACTGTGGGAAACAGCAGGCAATCTTTGGCTGCCATAAGAGTTTGGACTTCATTTCGAAATGTTCAAGCCGTTGACTACAATGTCTCAGAGTGCTAATGATTTTTATTTTACTCACAGTTGTTACTATGTCGCTATTTTACTCAGGTGTTAATATGTTGCTATTTTACTCACAGTTGTTACTATGTCGCTATTTTACTCAGGTGTTAATATGTTGCTATTTTACTCACAGTTGTTACTATGTCGCTATTTTACTCAGGTGTTAATATGTTGCTATTTTACTCACAGTTGTTACTATGTCACTATTTTACTCAGGTGTTAATATGTTGCTATTTTACTCACAGTTGTTACTATGTCGCTATTTTACCATGTGCCTTCGTGTTGTTGAAGGTGAGGTGCTCACGGAAGGAGATAGCTGAAGCAGAAGAGAATGAGAGTGAAAATGGTGAAGACGAAGAAGATGATGAAGACCATGTGATCTTTCAAATGGTATACATGTTGTAATGAGCTGAGCTATCCAAATGTTCGCTGACGATATAGAACAATGATTTCCTACTCGGGCATTTTCCTTCATAATGCAAGGCTATATGCTAACTAAAAGTAAATTTCATAACAAGCAAATAATAGACATTTCATTCAAACTACTGAACACTACAGTGTCCATTAACTAAAAAAGTACAGCAGCCGTACTATGGTTTTTATGGAAGGATGTGAGAGGCAGGTAGCAATTACATTACTTCATTTGGAATTGGCAGAATGTTATATTTACTTCCACGTATTTGGTTAAATTTACACCTGGTCATGCAGGGACTCATCTAGCGGCCGTCCTTGGGACAGCCCTTTTGAAAAAATGACGGCTTTGGACGGCACGGCCAAGATGGCAAAAAGACGACCTGTTCCAAGACAACCTCGGCGAAAATGAAGGCTAAACGAAGAATTTTATTATTTATCATTAATAAATTTTATGAAACCTACAATTCATTGTTAAAGTTTGCTAAATATTAAGAAATAACTCGACAATAGGAACTTTTGCTGTCTATTTTTACTATAAATGTCACAATGATGGTCGGCAAATACTGGCAGCCATCTTTGGGGAATACCTTCCTGTTCTGTGACGTCAAGGTGAGTTCATACGGAATCCCCCGCATGACCGGTGTCGAGAAATATTGCATCCAGCGCTAACTACCCGTACATGGACACTTAATCTTTGAAATTGAAGAACCCACACCCGAAGTTCGAAGGATTTGCCGTACCCCTAATGCTAGTTGTCGACGCGGAAGTTGAAGCGGCAGTCGATGTATTCGACAGAGCAGCCAATTTGAAATAGCTGAGAATGTACACTTCGAAAAAAATGATACCCGCCGAAATTCTAGCATTGACCTGTCATACAAATGCCATCAATGTCGTTGAACATGCAAACCAGATAAAACTTAGCGCAAACTTCCTTAGTATGTTCGCATAGTTCCGTTGCAACTCTAACGAATGAATGAAAAAATATCAAAAAATCCGCACGGCCAAACGACTTGTATTGATGCGCGAGAATGCAGTGCAAACTTTACGAGAAAAAATGTGGTGTGTAATGTTGGTTACGTATTCAAAGACTAACTTAGCATGAAAGTAAATGCCTCGAAATAGTTCAACTTTTTGTGGAATTCCATGATTATTGGGTGATTCGACTTTATCCTCTGTGTGTGGCATTGCGTGCCGTATATGGAAAAAGTAGGTCAGCCAGTCACGTGCACAGCACCTGTTACTTCGGCCGCGAACCAGGCAGGGGGATTTGACTCTTAAACTGCGAGAAAAGAATGGTTCTTTTTAAGAATAAATTTCTTGTAGCGTACTATGAAAGACTGTGATTGACTTTCAACCTGGTAAGTTTCAATTCAACAAAGCGTCCACTTATAATGCACTGCAAAAGACGTCAAGTTAACAACTACGATGTCCCCGGCGACCACTGGCGACGCTTGTAGCCAAACGACGTGAAATTTACGAGTAAAGCGCTCGGGAAAACGTTTAGAAACGTAAAGATATGAATGCCAAATTCAAACACAGAGTTTCGACGTTTTTTTTGGTCACGATCCTTTACGAAGCCAAGTGTGGGTATACACGCGCGAGTGCACATACGCCCTCACTCCTATTTTCCAGTGGAAATTTTCGCCGTGTTGAGCACTGGTGGTACTGAGTTGTGAATTTGTGGAGGATATGGTCTTGTTTTTGTAGACTTGTGAATTGCAGTACTGTGCAATGTAATGAAACGTAGACATGTACTCTAGGATATATTTCTTCATGTCCTTTCGAATGCAACTTCATTGTCTTCTCATAATTTTAAATGGTTTCTCAACTGCATTAAAGTAATACACTTCTCTTTTGAGAGCTTCAAGATACATTGAGTCCTTTACTCAATACATGCTGTGGACTATCTGTCTAAGTGACATGCAACTCTACGCAGATTATCATACTAAAGAGATTTACAGATCTTGATTTTTGCAGTCTAATGACAATACACACATCCTGAATGGAACAAACCTACTAATTTTTGTTTAGTTTCCCTATGTGCCGTCCTTTGAACAAGAAAAAGACATGCAAATAAGATGCAAAGAAATGACCTTATTTATATAACAATTTTTTCCTCGGCGGGTGGGGGAATCCCCCCACCCCTACACCTCCCCCCACCTCCCACCCCACCTTCCCCCCACACCTGCCCCCCATCAGTGCTGCGCGCCTCAGATTTGCGCTTTGCACGACTCGTCAGTCTCACGAATTTGGACCCCCAATTTTCAAATCCTAGATGAGTCCCTGCTGTCATGTACACACTGAAAGTACTCAAACAAGATGGCTGAACTTCACCATCATGGTGGCTTGGTGGAAGGTGAATTCATCATCAGGAAACCTTCTCTCAGTGTGAGTATCCCCTGATGACTGAGAATGAAGGGGAATTAACATAAAAGTTAGTATGGTGGCTAAGCCATTATGTAATTAGAAGTTTGTCGACCTAATCATTCTTACCAGTCTTTTTGCTGTTGACAGGAAATGGTGTTTTGTCTGATTACTTTTTTGAGGTAGTCTAGAAAATATGGATTCACTAGCTCGAAGACTTGGTCATGAACACATGTACATTGTTAACAAGGCAAAAACACATAGCATCATGTTTTTGCATTGTTGACACAACTAATCATACCACTGATACCATAAATAACCACAACTCACTATGCCACTGGTACCATAAATAATCTTAACTAACTGTACCACTCGTACCATAAATAACCTTAACTAACCATACCACTGGTAACAGTTAACTAAACACACCACAGGTACCATAAATTCTCTATATTCCACGTAGCAGTTGTCACTCCCATTTTGCTACTTCAATTTCCTTTTATAGGCCCAAGCTTTAATTTAGGGCACTAGAAAGAAAAGAATGTTGCTTTCCCAAAATACACCATGGATTTGGTGCCAGAAATTCCCATTAAGTCTCTGAATGTTTGGTTATCACTTTATCAGAAATCTCTCTTGTTTCTGTCATGGGTTTGTCTGTGACTGTGTATATTGCAAGTTTAAACTACTGGTCTGTTTATTTTTCAGGATACAGAAGATCTGTCCAGCGCTGAAAAGTCTGACAAAAAGTTCGAAGAATCTCAGGAAAGATTGGCTCACAAGGAAGCGCACAAGTTGGACATTTTACTCGACCTGTTTTATCAGTACATCAAACAATCCTGTTTTAAACAAGGTAGAGTACTGCGTGTTCAGTTAACTGTGCCTATTTTGTAGTTAGTGTGTGACTTAGTGTGATTGGTTCCAAGTTCCAAATGGAAAGCTTCTGCCATAAAGTTTTGCGCAAAAATGTCTAACTTGTAAATGTTATGTATATTTTATTATTACTGAACCACTGATCCTTCTGTTGCTCTACCTCGGTCCATATGACTCTTTGAATTTGACATATTGCTGTACCTCAGTCCATATGACCCTTTGGATGTGACGTTGCTCTACCTCAGTCCATATGACCCTTTGGATGTGACATATTGCTCTACCTCAGTCCATATGACCCTTTGAATATGACATATTGCTCTACCTCAGTCCATATGACCCTTTGAATATGACATATTGCTGTACCTCAGTCCACATGACCCTTTGGATGTAACATTTTGCTCTACCTTAGTCCATATGACCCTTTGAATGTGACATATTGCTCTACATCAGTCCATATGGCCCTTTGGATGTGACATATTGCTCTACATCAGTCCATATGACCCTTTGAATATGACATATTGCTCTACCTCAGTCCATATGGCCCTTTGAATGTGACATATTGCTCTACCTCAGTCCACATGACCCTTTGGATGTGACATATTGCTCTACCTCAGTCCATATGGCCCTTTGAATGTGACATATTGCTGTACCTCAGTCCATATGACCCTTTGAATGTGACATATTGCTCTACCTCAGTCCATATGGCCCTTTGGATGTGACATATTGCTCTACCTCAGTCCATATGACCCTTTGAATGTGACGTATTGCTCTACATCAGTCCATATGGCCCTTTGGATGTGACAATACAACATTGTATCAGACTTGTGATATGTTAAAGTGGCACTGTAGCCAACTACATTAAGTTTCAAGCGTATTTCTCTTTTGTTGTACAGCAATGATTAAATTTAAGATGCTTTATTTGACCACTGTTCTCTGAGTGGCTACACACTGTTCTCTGAGTGGCTATACATTCAACGATGACTTCCTTTATTTGGCCACTGTTCTCTGAGTGGCTAAACACAGAACAACGACTTCCTTTCGTGGCCATGTAATATCGCTTTTTATCCAAGCTGCCTGCACTTCCAGATGTTACTTTCATTGCCTGCACTTCCAGATGTTACTTTCATTGTCTGACCACTTACTGACTGCTGAGGCCTCATATTACTGAACACAACATGTTGTACATCAATGTATGTCAGTCTGACAAACGAAGAAATCGCAGGAATGAAGCATCAGTAGTTATATAATTAAGGAAATATTGCCCAATTGCATGGATATATCAGGTTATATGTAGCTCAGCAATGTTGCGTTAGGATTCAGCCCAAGTATAACATGGAATTGACCATGGCAACTGTTTCTGTAGTGTCCTAATTTGTGTTAATTTGTTCATGTAAAATGTGTTTTTTTCACAGATTACGAATAGATTGATTTTTTTCTACAATAAAATTTGCTTCAGATGTGCTGGACTGGGAAGCTACCAAACAGTTGTACAGGGAACTGCTACAAGTGTTTGAAAATATCCTTCTACCTACCTATGCTTCAAGTCACGTGCAATTCTTCATATTTTATGTTTGCAGTTTTAAACAGGTGAGGCCATAACTGGAATAAGGAAGTGTTTCAAGTCAATATTCTGTACTACGGTCTTAGTTTAAATTGTGTCATGTCACACTGTTCTGTTTCCAAGGGTGAGAATGTCATGTCTTTGTCACACAAATCTTCAAAGAAATTTCTTTGAACTTGGTGAAAAACCAGAAAAGAAGCTTAGTTTAGTTAAAAAGAAAATTTAATTATTTGAAATACACAGAAGTTTTGACAATTTTCGACCAGATAAAATCTCATGAATATTTAAAACTAAAACTAAAGATTCCACTGCTTTGATAATTACTGACTCAGCTAAATTGAAACACAATTTTGTTTTGTTCCTGTTGTGTAACCACTATTCTGATTTGTTCCTGTCCTGTAACCTCTATTCTGTTTTTTCCTGTCCTGTAACCTCTTTTTTGTTTTGTTCCTGTCCTGTAACCGCTATTGTTTTGTTCCTGTCCTGTAACCTCTATTCTGTTTTGTTCCTGTCCTGTAATCTCTATTTTGTTTGTTCCTGTACTGCAACCTCTATTCTGTTTTGTTCCTGTCCTGTAACCTCTATTGTTTTGTTCCTGTCCTGTAATCTATTCTGTTTTGTTCTTGTCCTGTAATCTCTATTCTGTTTTATTCCTGTCCTGTAATCTCTATTCATTGGTTCCTGTCCTGTAACCTCTATTGTTTTGTTCCTGTCCTGTAATCTATTCTGTTTTGTTCCTGTCCTGTAATCTCTATTCTGTTTTGTTCCTGTCCCTAATCTCTATTCTGTTTTATTCCTGTCCTGTAATCTCTATTCATTGGTTCCTGTCCTGTAATCTCTATTCTGTTTTGTTCCTGTTCTGTAATCTCTATTGGTTTATTCCTGTCCTGTAATCTCTATTCTGTTTGTTCCTGTCCTGTAATGTCTATTCTGTTTTGTTCCTGTCCTGTAATCTCTATTGTTTTGTTCCTGTCCTATACTCTCTGTTTTGATTTGTTCCTATCCTTTAGTCTCTATTTTGTTTTGTTCTTGTCCTGTAATCTCTATTTTGTTTTGTTCCTGTCATGTAACCTCTATTCATTAGGTCACCTGCTATGGTCGACAGGTGGCGTGCAGACCAGACTTAAAAATGTTTGTAACCTCTATTCTTCATTGTTTGAAACCTTGGTCTCATTGCCATGTATCAGTAAACTACAGTTAGCTTTTGATATGAGCAACAATTATAAATCTCATACTATATCAAAGCGCTTGTAGCTCATTTAGTTAATCTTGGTGATGTTTTGATTTCCAGCCACTTGTGGAAGGTTTTATTGATTATCTGTGGAAAAAGGTTCAGGAAATTAACACCCAAACAATCTTCAGACAGGCTGCAGTGTCTTATTTATCAAGCTTGATAGCGAGGGGAACATTTGTTCAGTTGAGGTAAGTTGAGATACTGGATTCTCTGGAGTACTTATTGACCCTCTTTTAACACAAAACTTTGCTGATAGGTATCTTGTAAACTTAATATTGTCATTGATAAGTTGAACATCTATTGTTTTTTTTGTCTAAATTTTTGTTTCATTTAATTTTTTTGTAAATTACGTACAAATTGTCAGTTCAAATAATTCATTCACTAGACAGCGTTAGATTTATTAGACAGTATTAACGTCTGCACTGGGCCAGCACAGTTGCAAGAGACGGTACTCGTCCCTTACGGCCTCCATTCGACTTATTTTTTATTAATTGTAATATTTACAATGAGGGTCCCCATCAGTGCTCACTGCTTTTCATGGGGATCCTCAACAAGCTTTTCGTAAAATTATGCCTCACACTGACTAGACCATCAATGTTGTAGTAAATATATTTTGAGCATAGAGGAGCACCTTAGGAGGCCATTGATGTCTTTAACTCTTCCCAGCTCAAAAAAAATGTTGATTACGGAAAGCTGCATAATGGCATACCCAAAGTGCGTGAGACGATAATGAGTACACAGCAACCGTGCGGCATGCTCACTGACTTGTAAACAAACGGAAATGAGAACTGAACTTATCAAAACCAAGGTAAAACAATGACTGACTCAACAGTTCACACCGTCAGACTATATGAAAACGAAATGGCAGGAAATTCTTAACCCCCTAAACATGACACAACTAATTAATAGAATTACGGAAAGCTATAATTATTAACCGAAACAAATGTCTGGGATAATCAATGAACCATATTTGTACTAAAAATGACATGAAAAAGGTAGCCTTCTCCTGATAATCTCAATGTGCCAACTTATCTCGTGTTTTGTTACAGAACCATCCTGTTTCCATCTATTTGCTTTCAGTGTATAAAATGACATGTCTGAATGGTCAGCTATCAGTAATGAATGATCATCTGTCAGTTCTTCCCAAGCTCATGAATTACTATGAAGCTAAGAGACAAACAATATGTGACCGTATTTTAAAGGAGAACGTGGTCTAATTAAAAGGTGTTTCTTTTTCAGCACCGTCACAGCATCTGTTGATCTGATGTGTGAGTGGGTTCATCGCTACATTCTTCAAGTCAATGAAACGACAAGTCAAGCCAACATACTACATCATGGCACATTCTACTCTGTATGTCAGGCCATCTTCTATGTCTTTATATTCAGGCACAAAGAATTACTTGAAACCAAGAAAGGTATATTCAAATCCTGACTAATTAGTTTCATTTAATGTGTAATGCATTTTGCCATGTACTGTGTTGCAGAGGTGCCATGTACTGTGTTGCAGAGGTGCTAAAAGCTATAACAATTTGATTTAAGATGCGTTGAATGAATTCTTCTGTTTAAAGCTGTCTACTTTAAAGGCTTCTAATTATGTTGGCAAAAAATGTCAAAGTATCCATGACATTTTTGAACAAGTTGTGTGTGTTTTCAAATAAAACAAATGTTGATGATCATCGCAGGTAGTTTTATTTTACCTCAACAATCTATGGGCAAGCTCTTTTTGTAACTAGAAGTTGCAAATTGGTACTTAACTGATATTGATTATTCTTGTGACAAAATGTTTTTATTTCTTTGCCTTTACAGGTTTCAAATTTGTGCAAAGTCTTAATTTCCAGTCGATTGTCACGTGTCGTTTAAATCCTCTCAAGATGTGTTTACCAATTGTTGTCAAAACATTTGCCTCCATCACAAGGTATTTCATGGAAGATAATAATTAGAAGCATCCAGTAAAATTTCACCAGTTAAAAACATAATATGTTAACAAGTGAAGTTTTATTTTATATCATTTTTCCCCTGAAAGATGTGTCACTCCAGATTAATGTGTTTTCCACGTTCAAGTTTTGTTACCATAGTAACCACGAGAGAAGGCTTTGAAAAAATGTGAGCTTACGTTACAATGTTAAAAACCTTTGAAAAATGAAAATGGGCAATTTTGGTAATTAAATTATTCTTGTCTGAAATTGGTGAGATTTTACCGCTTTGCTTAGTCTAGGAGAAATGTATTAAAATGAACTGCATAATATTTATTCATGTGTGGCAAAGTTTAGTGAACTTTCATGGTGTATCATAAAACGTATTGTGGTTTTACATTGTTATGAACTTGCAGCATTTGTTTAATGCTTCACGGTGCTTAGTTTTCTAAAATAATCCTTTCCATCATCTTCCACTAAAATTTGTGTCAAGTTAAGAAGGACGCATGCCTTAAGTAACATTATTTCCAAGAAAAGTGATTTTCTTTAGTTAGCCTCATCATGGATTTGAACGTGCCACTCTCGTAGTCACAGCCGTTTCCTCTGTGGGCAGAGCTAAATCCCAGTCAATAATTGACAGAGTATTTTAAGCATCCTTAACTGGTAAAGCCCCTTGCTCTAAATGGCTTACAGTGGTGAAAATTGGTGACTTGTAATAAAATCACTAAAACTATGGATTCTGTTGCTTTATAGTTATGATCAAAGCTAATAACTGTATAAAGTCTCCCTTCTTCTCCTTCCCTCGCTCCCTCCCTCCCTCCCCCTCTCCCTCTAATTCCATAAAACTGACAATGTCCCTTTAAGTCATAATTGCTATTGATGTTCTAACTTTCTGATCTGTTTCAGGCAACATCAGTTAGCTTTTTGTGATACCATTATTGAGCGAAACAACCGGTGTACACTACCTGTGGTAGACCCCGATGGTTCGTCTGGGCTTACTAGTCTCAACGTACTCGATGAGTTCTTTCCCTTTGACCCCTATCTGCTCATCAAGTGAGTGAAGTGTTATGATTTAGTCAACAGAGTATCAAATTCCAATTTGTTGTTAGGAGAGGTCATTGTGCTCACTTGGTAGCGAAATGAGATGGACCTTGGCTTGTTCTTGCTGTTTATGAGGTCAAATAATTGTTGGTAGGAACATTTCCAAATCATGTTGCACTGTAGAGAGGTATTGTCTAGAATACAGTGAGTGAAAGTTTTGTTTGTTTGTAGATCATCTGCATTCATCTCTCCTATCTACCGAGTGTACAGTGGAAATGTGGAGGATTTGGAGGTGGATGAAATGGAGGTAGTTTTGTGCAAGCTTTTGTCAAATGTCACCATTCAACAGCTACCCAATAGGTTGATGACCATCTTTGTTAGTCCTGAGAGCAATTTGATGTTTTGACGTTGCTTTAAAAACCTGTACAGTGCTATTAGGTCAAACTGGCTTTGCATGCAAAAGTTCAAACTGGAGTAAGTCAGTGTTTGTGGTTGCAGTTCTTTCCACTCAAGCAATGGATGAACTCCATTCTGTTATCAAGTGTAATGGGGCTATTCGGAAAATTTACGTTAACTAGAGGGCGCGCATGTACTAGTGGTGATAGATTAACAGCCTCGATTTCGCGAGCCCTTTAAATACATGGTGAAATGGCTTGTAGGCGTACCAACTGAATCTGTGATTGCGTGAAAAGGATGCTTCTATGAAAGTAAGCACGACATTATACAAAGGTAAGGTTTGTGATTATTTTAACAATTATTCCATGCTTATTCTACTGATGCCTGTTAACTGAGATACTCGCCGATGTCGACTTCACGGCAGTCGCCAGTTGGGTTAATCTTTGTTTGTTGCGATGCGTGTTACGATACTTGACGTAGCACTCGGAATGTTTTCGTACATCAAAGCAGTATTATTGTTTGGAATGATTTCTAAAAGGTTTATCAGTGACAGTTACATCAATGAATGCTGAATGTTTAACTCGATATTGGTTAGTGAGATTACAATCCAAGCCCAATGCCATGGCAAAGGCTACGTGAAAGACATTAGACTATTTGTTTACTCCCTATCCTGTGTCTTCCGGAAATTTATTACACGTTGAAATGAAAATCTATCATGTCTGTTTTCACGTGACCTTTGGTTTTTAGGTTTGAGGGCTTGTACTGTGCAGAGGAGATATGCATCGCTTCTGCATCGACCCTGAATGGACAAAAATTGGTTTTAAGCAGTTGACTGCAGCTAACCAGCAAGATCTTCCCATCCAGTGTAGAGCTGTTGTTAAAGCCTACTTTCTTCATCGGAGACAACGAACAAGCTTTGTTACTCTGGCCCACAGTATTTCCACACACCATTAGTGCTTGATGGCACAATGTACATGTCAGTGGCCCTGGTGAAATGTGAATCTCAGTACGAAGTTACCATAAGACAACGTGTTGCTTGTGTGTGAAGAGGGACTATATCTGACTGCTACACCAGCCAGCCTCGTTGGTGAGGATGGCCTTTCATAGGCAATAAGTCATGTGTGGACAATAGCTTATTTCGTTACCTGGAAGAAACATGCTGGATTGAAGCTAAAGAAGACGTAGTGACACTCTGGTCTAGTTCAGGGTCAGATTTTGGGCACAAAACGAGTCAAGTGATATGATGTTGTGTTTACTGTCAAGAATCTATTTGTGGACTTTATTGAGGCTGAATGTGATTACATGAAGGAAAGCCACATGCCAAAACTGGACCTTTTTACAAGCGCTTCTACTGGTCATTGGAACTCAATCCTAGTGAAATGAAAACCAAAAGCATCTGGTATAAATACCTGTCCTTTCGCACTTTGACATTAACTTTTCCTTTCAGAAGAAAGGCTTTATGCTAATGGTAAAAACTTTTCAATTTGGTACACATTATGGGGAAATGACATTCAGTGACTACATCGATTGTCTTATCGTTAGTAGAAAGCCCGTTAATGTTGCACTTTGATGATGAATAAAATTTTCATCAATAGGTAAAATTGTCACTAATAATTGAAACCACAATATTTCCTCAGTTTTCAAGCCCCACACAGTGCAGTTGTGCTTATTCTGTATAAAGCTGAAATGATTAGTGTTTACGCTTGCAAATTGTCGTTTTCCTCAGTGTTGACCTCTAGAAATGTGCAGCGATCAAAATGAAGTATTCCCCTTGTTTGCATTTGATTTGTTTGTGTGTGTAATTATTTTCAGAGCTTTCTTAAGGCCTTTGAACAATTTTAAGTTTTGTGTTAACTTGTCCACAACAAAAGTCCCACATGCAAGAAAAGTATGTAAAGAAACAACATTGTTAAAAACAATTGTAATTTTCCTTAGAAATGGAGTCCAAAATCAGGCATATCAAGGGCTAAATTTCAGAATTTTGTTCGATTCTCTCAGGTTAATGATGTAGGATTGCTTTTCACTTTGTCCAAAGGTAAAATAGACTGTCAGGCGGCTGGTTTCAGTCGTTTTCTCTCACCTGTAACAGATTAGCGGGAGAAATATTAACAAATTATAAAAGAAAACACAAGACAAAACTACTTTAGTAAGGCAGAACATACTTGACGTTTCATCTTCATGTTTACATGTAGAAACTAATATTCTTTGTACCCAAGTCTTATTTAAGATCTGAATTAAACTATGTGAAACAGGCTAAAAGTGATTTAATAATGTGTATTTTTCATGATACCTAAAATGTGCATCTGACCTCAACAAGGTGTTAATTTTTATTCTAATGCAGTGTTATGACGTTTACTGAATAGGTTAATTCAGTAACTAATCTGGTAGTCGAAGGGGTGGAGTCCACCATAAAATAAGGAAACTCACTCGTCTAGAGAATTTTATTGGACATAACATAGCTTTGAAGAGAACCTGCTGTGAAAGTCATCCTTGACTTCTGAGCGTCACCTACCATACACCTCTTATATTGGGCGCATTTCCACCGGCCCTGGCAGACAATATGTGAATATGTGCTGCTAGCCCGCCCGGCATCCGAGTCCTGGGTGAGTTTCCGAAAAGAAACACTTAGTTCCATTCAATAAACCCGTTATTCAGAGGGGTAACTGGTGGGGATAACGTCACCGAACGATGTCGATAGAAACTTGATTGCTAAAAACTCACCAAGTTACGTTATGTAGTCTCCCAACTTGAAAGGGGCTTCAGCATCCACAAACTTTTTGTCAGTTGGTTGATCCTTTTGACTGCAATGCTCCACGAATGTAGTAACTTTAGGTCTTTTGGTAATTTGTGACCACTTGTCAAAGATTTGCTCCAGAGAAAATAGCAATAATAAGGCTTTGCGCGACGACGTATTTTGATAACAATCCGTCTTTTTACCAGCTGTTTACATGCAGACAGCGACGCATGCGTAATTCAATCACCACTAGTGCAGCAGCGACATCGTGAGGAGAATTCTCTGAATAGCCCCATTATGAACATTGACTCTCAAGGGTTGCAACTCAAAATATGAACCCAAACAGTTGGTTTCAAAGATGGTGCTGCTGTAGGCATTTAAAATATTTCAGTGTCTGGTTAACGTTCAGTAGACGCTAGGACCTACGCTGGGACCTAGCTAAAACCTAGTCAAAGTCACGTGTTCTCATTTAAAATACACGACAATATCTCACATAATCTCGCGAAGTCTTGCTTTTTAGCGAGGTCCTAGCGTTACTCAACGGGAGGCAGTTTTGCAGACCTGGTGCTCACTTACTGATGTCTGTTGTTACCAACTCCATGGGATGTTTAATACTTAAAAACAAAAATTTTTGTGAACAGTGTTCGTTTTACTTAAGAATCATATCCAGATGAGTGCGAGAATGTCTTCGAGTCCACCTTATGTACGTTTTTAAAACAACTATTTCTCCACTCATGATTTTTAACACTTGCTTTGCATCTATACATTAATTTCCAAGCATTATGTTAACAGTGGGCCCTAGACTATCCAGTAAAATGGTGAATTGCAGTCAGACTTTTTCTTTCCTGTTGCCGACGCTTACTTCAGACCTAGCACTTACTTAACAATGACACTTGTTAAAGACCAGCTCTAATACTCCACACTATGGTATTCACATTTACATTGATGTATCACTTTCTCAATTCAATAGTCAGCAGGGATTCTAATAAAACATGTCATTCTTCAAAACTATTTAAAGAGCAATGCAATAAAGCAAATGGATTCTTCCCTTGGTAATCTAGTGTGTCTGCCAATATCAACTGCTGGTTTGTGTTAAAACATCTAAATCTTGCCAGAGCTGAGCAGTCCTTTTTAACATGAAAACATTTAACATAGGTTTCAATAATAAAGACATTTTTGTACAACCTGTACATTATTATCCAATTTACTTAAGAGATGACAAATATTCCTACCTCTCATGTCTGTCAATGTCTAAAATCCGTTGCTCAAATTCACTTAGGAATAGCTCATCCTTATCAGCGCCCTAGTTTGCGCATGCTACACCAAAACCAGTCCTATTCACCAGCGGCGCTACACTGAAATAAGTGGGGGGCTATAGACCCCCAGCTCCCTATGGTGTGCACTGCCCATGCCCATGGGTGGTGTAGCAGTGAAGTAAGTGGGGGGGCTATAGCCCCCTATGGTGCCTCGCCCATGCTATTCAAAAGTTAAAACTTTTTATCCTCTGTTATCATGACTTCAGCTGGATCAAGCTGAAACAACTTGGCTATAATCTACTTTCAATAATTCAGTAATTTTTAACAATGTTTAATTTTCCTTGAAACCTTACTAACATCACTGTGTTTCAACCTAATTCCCATAATGTGTTTTTAGTTTGATTAAGGATTTTTATAAAATTTGGTAGACCTGATTCTATCTAGGAGTGAACAGTGCTAGTCCGTTTTTAATCATGTACAATTTACATCATTCCTTCAAGTGGGAATTTTATTATTTGAGTAATAAAATATTTGGTGTCCGCTGCTTTATGTTTGTCAGAGCCCTTGAATCATCATTATTATGGTGAATGAGTTTGTATTAAGGTGTACACGATGGGCTTCAATTATTAGCTATATCCCCTACTGATTTTTTTGCCACAATCTGATTAATCTGCCAGGATTAAATTTTCGTTTGACTAGCATTGCATCACGCAGATTGTATTTCAAGTTGACTATGTGTTGCTACTTGATATGTTTAATGTTTTGTGGGACCTAGAAATATCTCCAAGTTTGGCTAAATTCAGAACATCATATCTCAGAAACGTCTGAATGGATTCACATGACACTTTGAGATACTATGGTTTATGCATTGTTCTCCAAAACTGTGTTATGAATTGTTTTTGAAATATTTCACTTTTGCATGGGGGCTTTCAAAAATAGGATTTTTTCAATTTTCATGAAAAAACTCTTAAGTTGCATAAAACGAAAACAAATAGATATTTGAGAAAACTGTTACAGCATTTTTGAGATTTCACCTTGTACATTTATATCAAATAAAATTTGATCATATTATTGATACTGCCGTTGCTATCAATGTACCTGTTTTTAGCTAAATGTTATTAAAAAAAACATCACGTGACCCAATTAATGTCTCAGGTTTTACCCCATGGATGGGTGGGTGCAGGTTGTAACTGATCAGTGCTAATAGCTTTCAGTACATTGATAGACTGGTTCAAGTTAATCACTTTATTAATCTTGACTGCAAGTTCACAAGCCTGCTCAAACAAAACGTCTGACGTAATGTCCATTCTATGCTTCAGCCAGTGCTGCGAAGCCTTGATTTGTGATAAAATGCTGAGACATTTCCAGCAACTGTTACACTCGTTGATTCAATAACCTGCTGTCTATGTAGCTTGCTGTCTATTGACTAATGGTGTAACTGTTGATACGGCAATTTAACTTTAATTCAACTCAAGTGACCGTCATTAAGCCACGCCTTGGTATTGGTAGTCACTTACAATGTTCTGGAACTTTTCACCAATTTAAGCACATTTTAGAACATCTTAGAATCTACCCATCAATTTGGTTTCTATTCTAAGCAGATCAGTCAATAAGATAATTTTAAGGTGCTTAAAATCACCGGCAAGTTCATATCAAAGACACCGAAAAACAATTCCATCAGTTGATCAGCTGCCTAATTAGAACACCCATAAATACTATACCGACGATATGTTAATTAGATGATCTTGAGTTAGGAGCATTATTTTATTGGTCGATGCATAGTGTGCAAGATTGGGACAACCAGTCGCAGCACTAGTGCTCTACCATTGTGTTTAGTGTGAAAAGTCGTCAGATGTTGCTGATCGTTTTCCCTCAGTTTATGGTATAATAACTAATGGTGAGGCATTGCGTTTGTGACAACTTAGTATTTGACCTCACTTGGTTCTTTTCACTTTCCTGTGGAACATTGGAGAAGCGTGGATACGGCACATGTTGGTTGACATGACACACTGATGCTGGGTATGTTCATACGTCAGACTCATGTACGTGGATTTAAGACACTTTCTGTTAAAGTCGCCTCTCCTACATTTTTTTCATTTTTTGGATATTGAATGCAGTTGAATGATGGTGACAATGTAGGCACTTGTCAAAACAAGGTAATGGTGGCTTTAAACACTTAAAGTTGTGCAGTGATGCACGTTGCTTATATTCTCAAATACTCAAACTGTTTTATTTTGGATTAAGTATCTCTTCAATAGGTGTTTTGTTTTGTTGCAGGAAGATGACTTCTTACCACCATCTGCTACACCTGATTCAACAATAGCCGTGAAACACAGCTTTGGCAAGACTCCAACTGACCTGATGCATTATGGGACATCACCAGGCTTCATGCATGTGTAATGGTTTGCATAAACCAACACTTGTCTGTTTTGGTAATTCTTATTTAGCACAAAATATGATGAACAAGTAACATTTCTCCAGAGTAAAATTTATGACTATTGACTTGCTATTTACCGTGGAGACGTCATAAAATATTTTGTTATGTTTCTATTGTTTACAGCTAGGTTATCAGCCTGTAAAAGAGTAAATTGGTAGCTTTTGGAAAGAGTTACCATACCTCTGCAGTGTGGCATATAGGCAGCTTCTTTTAGCAAATTGCGTGTTATCACACCAGTGTACTACTTTTTGAGTGGATGTGTCATTGGTTCATATGCAAGTACTTTTTAAACAGTTATGGGCTGTTGGGCGAGAGTTGTAAAAGATTGTTTAGAAAATCACTAGGTTTGGTGAGTGCTTTAATTGATAAGGTTAATGCAGCAAGATGTGCTTTGCTTACAATGTTATATTGTTGTATGACAATGTCTTGGTCCTTATTAATGTACAAATGAAACATTCTCCTCTTGTAATTACTGGCTGTTATCTTATTAACCTTTATCGTCTCATCATCTGTTTCATGAATGACTGATAATTTATGCAGACAACTGATATGACTTATCTTGTGACGAGGTGTGACTATGTGTATCACTAGAAAAATGACAAAATTTGGCCAACAGTATCACATCTTAGAAGTAGCTGAAAAGAGATTACGATTTCTGTTCTACAAAACACAACTACGATTTTTTCAATTTTTACTACAACGTAAGGTGCTGTAGAGAGCAAGGACTAACATAAAACTCAAATGTTGCGTTTGTGTAATCAATAATGAAACAACTGTTTAGAAGACTGTAACTGCATTTTTGAGATTTCACCTTCAATATTGATATCTCAAAAGAAATTTCGTAATTTATTATTATAATATATACTCTATGGATGCAATTTGCCCTTTTTCTTGATTTTACAAAAAAGATATGGTCACATCAGTAGGAGATTGTTAAAGTCACAATTAAAACATTACAGGTTCCTTCTTTCAGAAAATAAATAAGTTTCCAAGTAAAATTCTGTAGTTACTGTCGTACTTGTATGTAAATGCACAAGTGATGCACCAATAAGGTTGCACATAACCTTAAGTACTAGATGGTGGTGATTTCATTTGTTAGGTCTTCAGTTTCCTGTGATTGTGCTTGCTAAACCATCTCCTAATTGTTTTAATTCGTTTGACATTTTGACCTACAAAGATATGCTGGTTGTCACATAATGGATTTTCTTGAATATTCAAATTGTGTTGACACCTGGGGAAAACTGGCATTGACGTTGTGTACTGTGAAATGTAGCTAAATGTGAAGTCTGTACAATGTGAAGGGGCTATACACCACCAGTCTGTCCAACATGAAGGGGCTATACACGACCAGCCTGTCCAATGTGAAGGGGCTATACACGACCAGTCTGTCCAATGTGAAGGGGCTATACACCACCAGTCTGTCCATTGTGAAGGGGCTATACACCACCAGTCTGTGCAACAAGCCAACTTTTGATTTTAACCAGTTATTGTTCTTGCCAGCTTGCTCCTTACTCACATGAGAAGTGATTTCAAGGTTATTCACGGAAACCAAGCTCTACAAGTTGTAGAGCTTGATCTCAAGCAATAAGGAATTTGTGGTTCTATCAAAGCGCTGATACCAGCTCCAGTAAGGAACAATTTGAGACCAATATCAGGATGGTAAGGGATATAAATGACAAGTTGGTTTGTGTGGTGGAAAGAGGATGTGTGGTGGAAGGTGGGTGTTTAGCCAACTTGTTACATTGCCTATGTAAGGGTTTATTTTGACCCAACAGTCCAGTACTATTGTTCGTTTTGCAAAAACTAAGAACTCTCACAAATACATTTAAGACCATTTAATTGACATGTAATCATCTCTGGTGACATAGGAAGACCTCCAATTAAAAATGTGAAATATCTTGGTTTGTGGCTTTGTCTTCAGATGTTTAAATGCTTTATACATTAACCAAATAGGTAGGAAGTATCTTGCCTTTTGAATGACCTGGCTGCATGCAGACCATATCTTAAAGGTGGTTATACCTGCATTGCAATTTAATTCAAGGTATATCCATTTTATGTGCCCACATACTTACATATATATGTGCATGCATATTGCCCACATCTCTTTCTGGGCGTCCATCGTCCAGAGCTGTATCTCCTAAGCCTCTCACAGGTTCTTGATAAAGTTTGGCAGATGTGTTCTTATGAAGCTGACAACAGCTGCGTGCTCCCTAGTGGCAATTTTAGTTTTTTTACGTTTACCTCTGAATCTTCGGAGGTCCTCTACGAATTGTCATTATAACATTTGGCAATTAGGCATCTGTTAGTGAGAGGAAGCTATCCTCCCGTACTTTGCGCCACCCAGTGTCCATTTTTACTGTTTTCGAGTCTGTTTATTGGCGTCCGCCCCTGTATCAACCAAACTGCTCTAGGGATGATTGTGCATGTATCTTCTTACTGTAAACAGGGCAGCTGGTGATGATTTTCTGACGACTTCGACTACTGTGGCACCACCTAGTGGTAGTTTTGTTTTTACGTCCATGGCTGTATCACCTAAATGATCTATAGGATCTTTATTAAATTTTGCAAGTGTATTTATATGAAGTTGATAACAAACGATGACAACTTTTGGACTGTTCGGACTACCAGTGTGCCCCTAGTGGCAATTTTATTTGTTTTATGTGTACCTCTGTACCTTCAAAGGTCCTCTACAGATTTTCATAAAATTTGGCAGTTAGGCATCTATTAGTGAGGTGACACTATCCTCCAGTTTTCAGATTGATTTGAGGTATTTTGCGCGACCTAGTGAAGAGGACGGCTGACGATGATTTTCTGACGACCTCGACTACTGTGGCCCCTCTTAGTGGTAGTTTTTTTACGCCCGTGGCTTTATCTCCTAAACTCTCTGCGGCATCTTTATTAAATTTAGCAAGTGTATTTATATGAAGTTGATGACGAATGACTACTTTCAGATGGATCCGATAAACATTGTTCCCCCTAGTGGCAGTTTCATTCTTTTCCATTTTCCTGTTTCTCTGAAGCTGCTTGATGGATTTTTATGAAATTTGGTAAATAGCTTTCTATTGAAACGACATGTTCCTGTTTTCAGATGGATTCGACAAATTTTGTGCCATCTGGTGGCTATTTTTACTGCTTTCTAGTCTGTTTTTGGCATCCGCCCCTCTATCAACCAAACCACTCCAAGGATGATTGTGAAAACTGGCATATATGAAGAGGACAATTGACGATTTTTCCGACTTCATCAACTGTGGTGCATCCTAGTGGCAGTTATGTGTTTTTGCGCCCATAGCCTCCTAGTGGCAATTTCATTCTGTTTTCCTCGGTTTCTCAGACGTTCCTTGATGGATTTTTATGCGCCCACATATTTATATGTGGACGCATTATGCCGTCGTCTCCGTCCGTCCGGGCGGCATCCGCTGCTCTATCTCCAAAACCCTTTGACATACGTTCATGAAATTTGGCACATATGTTCCATTCATGAATGGGACGGCATGTGCGAACTTTCGGACGGATCCGACTACCGGTGTGCCCCCTAGTGGCAATTTTAGTTTTTTACGCTTACCTTTGTATCTTCAAAAGTCCTGAACGGATTTTCATGAAATTTGGTATGTAGGCACCT
>NMRA01000063.1:1109448-1171030 GCA_002633005.1 Phoronis australis | reverse complement strand
AGTATTTTACATTGACCTCTGTATTTTCATAGGTCTTCAGGTGTATACTTTGTGTTACTTCGTGACTGTGAAGGAAAAGTTCCAAGTAGAAATTTGTTTCTGGCATTCTAATGCTGTGCTAATCTTGTATGTTGGTAAATTTGTTTTTAATTCTATGTTTCTGTGGTGCTTCAAGCAACTGGTGTATAGGATGTGCTTGTATTATGAAGATTACTCACATTTCTCCCCTAGCCTATTGAGGAGACAATGACCATGCCTTTCCATTTTGCTAAGTACAACATACTACATATATGCCCTCTACTGGCCACTTTATGGTACCAATAAACAACCCTAGAAGGATACCGTATGCGGTGCAATTGTGGGCGCATTTCAATGCTCTGCGTTGCTCTTGTTATGTAATTTGATAAATAGCTTTGATGATATATACCAGTTTTCAGATGGAGTCAATGTATTTTTCACCATCTAGTGGCCACATTTTAATGATATAAATAAACACCCCTAGAAGCACACCGTTTGCGGTGCATTTGTGGGCGTATTTCAATGGTCTGCGTTGATCTTGTTTCCTTTATTCACTATGTCTCTGGGTTGACTTATAAGTCACCCATGAATTGAACCCGAGCCAGTTTAGGAACAATTTTTATTAATTTTACTAATTTTATTTCTCTGCAAGGCTACCAGAAGGGAGAGGATAAATGCTGTGCCATCTTGTTTGTTCACTATGTGTAGGATAGATGATGCACAGCAGGAAGCAAGGTGTTGCAACAAATAATTGAGATTATAACAATTTGTCAAATACTATTGGCAATAAAGTGACTTTTTCCAGGTCTTTAGTTTTCTATAGCTTGATTACATCCAAAGTGATGGACTCCGTTTTGGTAAACAAGTACCACGCAAAGTTGACTCAACTGTACTTAATGCATAAAGCAAATCGTTATTCTTGTAATGAATTGCGGCCAATGTTGCCATGGTGACTGCCAACAGAGGCAGTCTCCTCTCAATGAAGTACATTGCTTGCAAATATTGTAAAGATACGTATTAACTGTGGGTTATATCAAGATTTGAGATCTGCAAGATCACCGAGTGTAATGACAGTTTGGCAGTACAGTTTGACCTTTAGACATGCACGTGTGAGGCTAGTTTTTATCCAATGTTCATGCCAGGGAATGTATGTGTTGACAGCTTTAATACATGGAACGCAGTGATCTGCCCTGATTAGCTTACCTTCGCTAAAAATGGCACAGGTACACGCCTCTAAATCATTTTGTAGCTTGACAAAAAATGTTCCTGTTAAAGTAGAAGGATGGAATTTTAAACAAGGTAATGTCTTTTTCATCAATTTATTTGAGATACAACAATGAGGAAGTACATGTTGATAAATAAATTGTGCAATATACATTTGACCTGAGAACAATATGGGCTAGTATAACACTATGTGTGTTACAAGCAAAATTCACTGCTAATTTCTAGGAAAATGTCTTATTTTAATTATTAAATTCCACACACCAATGATAACATTGAAAAATGTACTTAAAATTATATGCCTTCTTTAGAATGAAGCCCATCAATAAATGTAGTGAATACCATCCTAACAGCACACTGAATACCATCAGTCAACTGGCTTTCCTCAGGAGGCTGTGGCCAGAAGTCTTCATACAATCAGAATGTGAGAGGATTGTAGCCAGGGTCTTTATTGAAGGCCTTGGTGTCAACGCATCAAGAAACCCAAGTCCACTTGTGGGTAATTGTGATACTGATCGTTACCATGGTGACACTACATAATACAGCTAGGTAACTACCTGCACAGAAACACGATTGTCTGTAATTGTATTAATTTTACACCGTTGAGATGGAACAATGAAGTCATGTGGCGTCTCCGTATCTTGAGGGGTATCCAATAGGAGGCGTCAGTGGGGATGTGCTGCCAGCTTGGCCAGGTATTTTGCCTCGTCTCAATGTATTTTTTATTTTCTCTTGTGGTAGTGTAAACTCAGGTATTAGGTGTCGTGGTAAACCCCAGTGAGGGTAGGTGTTGGTTATGTTACACCCTTTGGTACACAGTTTGTCATTACCTTTGTATTGTATGGGTGCAGGATTTGTCATTATATTGGCATTGTCTATGTATTATCCGAGTACATAGTTTCCCAGTTGTTCAAGTATTGTGTTGGGCTGGATTTTCCATATACAAAAGCATATCCCTACCCATTGTTTTCCTGTCTGAAAGATGATCCTCAGCCCTGAACTTCTGGTTGCTGACCGCATTTGAAACTGTCTGACAAATTATGTGATCTTCAGAAAGACAAATTAGCAAATTTTTAACAGAACAGTCTGGTTTTTGCTTGCCACAATCATGGTACGTGGACTGTGTTCCTTGCTACGTTAACCCAGCAGCAGTCAGACGCTGAGTTAATGCTTCTCCCCATTCATTTGACCTGAAAACAGGAAATTACGTCTACTGAGCACGGATAACGACCAAATTGGCCTCAGATAATCTGTGCATAA
Source organism: Phoronis australis (assembly GCA_002633005.1). Lineage (NCBI taxonomy): Eukaryota > Metazoa > Phoronida > Phoronidae > Phoronis > Phoronis australis. The sequence goes on along the minus strand of NMRA01000063.1, from coordinate 1,168,531 downwards.
GCATCAAACTGGTGTTTTTCTTATTTGCGATCAGAGAGGCGAAACAATTGATGACGAGCAGGAGAGAAACAAAATTCTAACATGACTTGTAAAACTCAATTAAATGATGTCACATGTGAACCGTGACATAACACCTCACCCCCTCCTAACAACTCAATACAGTGTATTTGTCAGCAACAGATCCCACTGGCATTTACATATATTGCTTTTTAAGTTTAACACAGTGCCTCTTGCATCATTTTAAAAATGTTTCTGTATTATTTCCAACAGTGGTTTCTTAAAAGGTTAACATCTTATCAATTCATTTAACACATTAGAACATAAGCAAACAAGAGCAATGTGTAGCGTTGAAATGCGCCCATGAATGCACCGCAAACAATGTGCTTCTAGAGTTGTTCATTTCTGTCATAAAAATGGCCACTAGATGGCGCAACATGTCCAATCCTTCTGAAAACGGAACATGCCATCGCTTCTTTAATAGAAAGCTATTTACCAAATTTCATAAACATCTGTCAAGGAACTTCAGAGAAACAAAGGAAAACGGAACAAAAAAAATGAAATTGCCATTAGGGGACACAGCATCCACCTCAAAGTCGTCATCTATTGTTAGCTTCATATAAATACATTTACTAAATTTAATAAAGATCCTACAGTGGGTTTAGGAGTTACAGCTATGGCCGCAAAACAAAACAAAACAAAACCACCACTAGGAGGTGCTACAGAAGAAGCTGTCAGCGTAATCGTCCTCTCACAAAGAACATGCATATACACCAATTTTAAAAATCATCCTAAGAATGGTTTAGTTGATAGAGGGGTGGACGCCAAAAACGGACTCGAAAACAGTAAAAAATGGCAACTAGGTGGTGCAAAATACCTTGAATCCATCAGAAAATGGGAGGATAGCGTCACCCCAATAATACATGCCTATATTCTGAATTATATGAAACTCTGTTGAGGACCTTTGAATATACAGCGGTAAACATAAAAAACTAAAATTGCCACTAGGGGTACACTGGTGGTCAGATCCGTGCAAAAGTCATCATTGTTTGTTGTCAACATCATATAAATACACTTGTTAAATTTAGTAAAGATCCTACAAACTGTTTAGGAGATACAGCCATGGGCGCAAAAAAACAAACTGCCAGTATCAGGCACCACAGTACTCGATGTCATCGGAAAATCATCGTCAGCCATCCTCTTCATATTAAGAAAGTAAATGCCAATTTCCACAATCATCCTTAGAGCAATTTGGTCGATGAAGTGGTGAACGCCAAAAACCCGACTCAAAAACAGTAAAAATGGCCACTAGGTGGTGCAAAATACCTCGAATCCATCCGAAAACCGGATGATAGAGTTATCTCACCAATAGATGCTTGTAGGCCCTACTCCAAACTTATGAAAATATGCTGAGGTCCTTTAAAGACACAGGTAAAAAAATAAAAATTGCCACTAGGAGGCACACTGGTAGTTCGATCCATGTGAAAGTCATCATCATGCCTTGTCAACGTCATATAAATACACTAGCTAAAGTTAGTAAAAATCCTGCAAACAGTTTAGGAAATACAGCCATGAGCACAAAAAACATAATTGCCACTAGGATGCGCCGCAGTACTCAAAGGTGTCAGAAAATCATCGTCAGCCATCCTCTTCTTGTAAGAACATTCATGCCAATTTTCACAATCATCTTTAAAGGGGTTTGGTTGACAGAGGAGTGGAAAGCCAAAAAGCAGGCTCAAAAACAGTAAATATGGCCACTAGGTGGCGCAAACTAAGTTGAATCCAACTGAAAATGAGAGGATAGTTTCATCTTACTAATAGATGCCTATATTCCACATTTTATGAAAATACGTTGAGGAGTTCCAAAGATACAGAGGTAAGCGTAAAAAAACTAAAATTGCCACTAGGGGACACACCAGCAGTTGGAGAGGTCCGAAATTTGTAGTCAACCCACATCAGCTTCGTAGGAACACAACTGTCAAATCTCATCAAGATCCTTTGAGGGGTTTAAGAGATATAGCTGCTGACACCGGATGCCCAGACTGACAGAGACGACAGCAATATGTGACCACATATAAATATGTGGGCGCATAAAAACTGTGTGTCCTTCAATTTTGTTGACAGATTTCTACCACAATAAGGAGCCTCAGAGACTTATTTAGGTTTTAGTACTAAACAAGTTGAGTAGTTCAACATGACCATGCAACATTAAAGAGAATATCTTACCAGAACCTGGAACAAACTTAAGGGAGTCACTGAAGATTCAGAACCGGGATTGGCTCTTGGGACCATCTCCAATAAACTCATGCCCTAAACCATTGTTGCATTTACCACACAAAACCTGAAATTAAATTGATTATCAAGCCAAACATCACAAACATAGAACTGGTGCTATCAGCAAAGCACAACAAGCAGGTTATATCCAATCATGGGATTTAGGAATGGATTAGTGCTGTTTAGGAAATGAACCACTGCAGATTTTGGAGCATAACTGTCCAAATAAACATTGATTATGTAATTAGTAGAGTTAGTTCCATTGAAGTTGCCCAAAATTTGTGCATATGTACTTTTAAAACCATGGGGTAAAACTTGTTTATATGTAATTTTTATGTCTGTGTATTTTTGGATGATGTTTACCTCTTTTAGTTATGGGGTCAATGTACTAAGAGGATTCTAGAAACTTCAGATAATAACAGCAAATGATTGGTTAGATAAGATCATGTGGTTTTTATTAGGCAATCATTAAGTAAGTGCATTATTATAATTTGAGCAGAAAACTGGAAAATAGCCAGATGGAATTTGGTAGTTGAAGCTATAGGATTTGCTTCAGTGTACTGAATAAATAGTACAACAGAGCCATCTCGTGGAAGATTCTAAAGAGGATCTGGGCAAGGGTTAACGAACAGAAAGTTAATTAAGAGTTTGTCACTTGCTGCATGGGTGGTAAATTACTACCTACACGTGTTGCATCACGAGGGACTGTGACCAGCAAGAGGAATCATGGGTAGTAAGATACTGCCTACACGTGTTGCATCACGAGGGACTGTGACCAGCAAGAGGAATCATGGGTAGTAAGATACTGCCTACACGTGTTGCATCACGAGGGACTGTGACCAGCAAGAGGAATCATGGGTAGTAAGATACTGCCTGCACGTGTTGCATCACGAGGGACTGTGACCAGCAAGAGGAAATGTGGGAGGTCAGATACTGCCTACAGATGTCGTTGTGTCACAAAGGAGTGTGACCACCTTAGTGTATCGAGGGTACAACGATACTACAAACTTGGAACTATGACCAGCAAGTACAGTGTTGCTGTATAGAGTGTGTTAGTTTGAAGATTGACCAACAGGACTGTCATCCAACGAGTGTCGAGTCTTACAGCTTGGATAGCAGATAAGACGTTAGATTATTTATGGTAAATTGATTGAAGTTATCCTTACAGAGCGTGCTAGCGTAGTTACACTTCTTCAGCGTTAGTGTTCTTTAATAACACCAGGTTTCACTTGCATTACTTAGTGGTTATTAAATAATAAATTAATTATTGGATTTTATCATTCTCTTGCCATCCACGGGCAGTCACAAAGCATAGCTACCTTTTAAACTAAACCCACAGTCAACTTCTGACATTAACACTGATATACGTAGCAGCAATACTGAAGTGAGACTGACAGTGGAGCTCACATCTTAAGCCATACATGCAACATGAGACATGCTGACTCATCCAGGAGTGCTTCCTGTCATCAACTGAATATTATTAAGAAATCAAGTGCAAACCAGCAGTCCATTGTCAGTGTGGTCTGTTTGATGTTGGCATGACAAGTAGGAGATTAGGTGAAGACTAAGGCATGTACCAAATTATAGTTGACCATCAAATAGCCTTGCCATTGTTGAGCTGAATGCTAGGGCATCACTGAATAGCAACCTTGGACTCTACTGAACTCATCCTTTGAAGGTAGTTTTGATCATGTGTGTATTTACTGCTACTACTCGGGTCAAACTGTTTTCTGTAGGTCACGATTAGTTGTGGCCCTTTTAAAGTTTTGTGGGTTTTCTATCATCCTGAATTTTGGGTTGATTTAACATTGAAATGTCGGAAGTTATATACATGTAAACAATTGTCATTAGTGTTATCTGTTTTCAGTTTTCTAGAGTGTTCCTATAGAGTACGGACCAGTATTAAGTCATTACAAGCAATTTTAATGAATGCGAGTCATCCAGTCTTCAACCTATTAGTCACATGCACTACTGCAGCCATAAGTGTTCAACAGGAAGTGTTCAACAGGAAGTGTTCAACAGGAAGTGTTCAACAGGAAGTGTTCAACAGGAAGTGTTCAACAGGAAGTGTTCAACAGGAAGTGTTCAACAGGAAGTGTTCAACAGGAAGTGTTCAACAGGAAGTGTTCAACAGGAAGGCCAAATGTAAAGTTATTTGTGGAACGAGTGGCACTCCAGTGGTCATGAAAATAACTTATTCCGTTGAACATTATTAAAACATTTACCAGAAATAAAATGTAGATTATCTGAAAATTAATTTATTCTAAAATAGTTAAAGTGACATTAAAGTTGTGCCTTTCTGTAAAAAGTTTTGATCTTAAAGATGAATTTCATAAGTGGCCTAAGTAACTTGCTTTTGAACAGAAGATAAAGCTTTAATACCGCTAGGAAGATTTTCCTTAATCTTAGTTTAAGCCACAAAAGCATATTGGTTGTGGTCTCACTTTCACTCATTTTGAGACAAGCATTCACAGGCTAAAAAAACTGACTGTTTCAATTTCAGCCAAGGCCTTGTGTTTTTTTTGTAATGCTGTACAAAGACATGAAAGCAAGAGTAAGCAAGGCTTGTAAAGCTGCAAAGACATGAAAGCAAGAGTAAGCAAGGTTTGTAAAGCTGCAAAGACATGAGAGCAAGAGTAAGCAAGGTTTGTAAAGCTGCAAAGACATGAAAGCAAGAGTAAGCAAGGTTTGTAAAGCTGCAAAGACATGTAAGCAAGAGTAAGCAAGGCTTGTAAAGCTGCTATGATTTTCCAAACAACGAGTAAACAAAACAAAACCTGCACCATTTTTTCATCTCGGGTTTATTTTCATTTTTTCAAACAGTGAGCAACTAAGAAAAAATACCATGCGACTGACTCCATTATAGAAAAAAGAAAACAGACCAGCATCAGCTATTGGGCCTTATTATGAAGCTTTATTGATTGCACATGATAAGAAGAATCCAAAGCCCGGTACAGACCTTCAGTGCCCTCTTTGACTCTTCATATTTATGGAGACTGTCTGGCCGTATTGGGTGAGTGAACGCTGGCCATGCTGAGGAGTGCTGGAATTTACGAGTACTGGAAAACAATTCGTTGTCACACTTGGAACAGACGTATATACCTGCAATAGAAATTAAGATTGACTCCACATCAAAACCAACAGGTAGAGTCTATATCCAAAATCACAGATTTTTTTAGACTTAGCACAAGTTTGGTTTGGTAACATGTAAAAAAGTTGCAAAATTGGGCGTCAAAGTAGACACATTTGAATGCATTTTAGTAGCATGTATATAGAAGCTGATAAAAATGAGTGATATGCTTTGAAAGGACTGTGATTGAATGCATTTTAGTAGCATGTATATAGAAGCTGATAAAAATGAGTGATATGCTTTGAAAGGACTGTGATTGAAAAATTTAATGGCACAATTTTCAAAATTCATTTTCAAATTTGTATACTTTCATTTTGTGTAGCAAAAACGGCTATTTTGAAGGTTTTCTCTAAAGCCGTTTTCGGCCAAATTTTGGACTCTAGCAGCCACATTCCGCCTTTCCAAAAACTGACCTTATAATTTGTTCAGCCATTCCTAACCTGTTCATAATCTAAACTAAAAAGTCTTATGAAGCATTACAAAAACTGCATTTGGTCCCATTTGCCAGTTCTCAGTTGCACCACAACCACCAATGGAAGGGGGGGGGGCTCTTGGAACATGTAATTAGCTTGCAAAACATAACGTAAAAAGCTTGTATCTTAGAGAAAAAGAAGACGGCATTACTAATTACCATTCCCTGAAAACCACACTGATGATTATTACTTATTATAAAAAATTGTACCTAATTTATTACTGCTTTGTCTATATTATAGATGGCATTGCTGTTTGTTTCCATGGAGACTGTTGACATGACTAGAAGCCCAATCTGCCTTGCTCCCATTTTTATCTTTGTTGTGAGAGCCACTGGCATAGGAAGGGGGAGGGGGCACCCAAGGGGGCCATGGCCCTCTGTTCAGTGCAAAAATTCATCAATTCGGTCAAAACTTATTGTAATTTTGCGTTCATATTGTAATGTCCCCGAGATTGCTATAAATTTTAGTTTCTGCCGGTTGCCCCCGTCACCCACGACAACGAATCGAATTTTCAACAGTGGGGCAAACATTCAAGGTCAATAGAAAACAATTCATGGAAAAAAAAATTGTTAATGACTCAGTTAGTGACAGACATTAGGTCAACTAAGTTCAACAAATAAAGGTCAGGATTTCTAACAGCCTCTAGTGGTGTAGAAAGGGGGGAGGGGGTCACGTGCTCTAGGGCGCCTGCTGAAGGGGGTGCCAAACAGGTGTTGTCCAAGGGGGGGGCACCAGGCATCTGGTGACTGGGGGGGTTACACAGCTACTGACTGGGGTGGTGTGGTGTGAGGGTGTGCCACTTGAGGTGTCGGCGGGGGCAAGGAGGTGCTCGCTATGCCACTGGACTGACTGTCATTTTAGGTGTTCAGGGTACAACACCTTCTGCTTGGGTGAAATCCGGCACCAAATTCTCTTCTGTGAACATCGCATATGATTTGATCCCAGGACTGGTGCTGCTCAGTTAGGTTAGTAGGAGCTCATCCTCTGGCACTGGCCTTGATTTATGAGGTACTTTACAGCATCTCAGATGTTATAAAGTGTCTTTAGCATGACTGACTAAACCCACAAAGCTTTCGTGATCGCACTTTTCTGTTGAAAACTTTCTGAACAAACACGAAGGATCTTTGTTCCCCATTTCTATGCGCCCACATATTAATATATGGGTGCATATTGCCGTCATCTCTGTCTGGGCGTCTGTGGCTGTATCTCCTAAACCCCTTGTGGGATCTTATTGGAATTTGGCAGGTGTGTTCCTATGGGGTTGACGACAGAGGGCGAAAAGTTTCGGACGGACCCAAATACTGCTGTGCCCCAGGCCTTTATGCAGCGTACGTCCTGGGCATCCATTTGGTCGCCCTAGCACTAATCTGGATGCCCTGGCAAGGATGCCCAATGTATCATTTGCACGCCCACTTTCAATAGGAACCTTTCAAGTATGGACTCGCACATTGCAATGAATACTAGGAAGCCTCTGAAGGCTCACAGTGGGGGGCTCTTTTTTCAAACCAGGAAGAAATATACAATGTATAATACTATGCTATGCTCACACTGGGTCTACAGTTTTTTTAGTAATAATGCTCAATACAGAAGGCTGTTTTGTAAACTTAGATGTAAAAACCGCTTGGTCTATGCATTTTTTGTAAAAAAATCTGTGTTTGGGGGGATTGCTGGTGGTGGGGGGTTATGCGTCGGAATCATGGACGCCCTGGAATATTGGGAACCTCATTTTGGACACCCTATTTTCGAAATCCTGGATAAAGGCCTGCTGTGCCCCCTTGTGGCAATTTCAGTTTTTTACATTTGCCTCTGTATATTCAAAGGTCCTAAACCAATTTTCACGAAATTTCGCACATAGGCATCTATTAATGAGCTGACGCTATCCTCTCATTTTCGGATGAATTTGAGGCATTTTGCGCCATCTAGTGGCCATTTTTACTATTTTTAAGTCTGTTTTTTTGGCTTCCGCTGGATTCAAAATATTTTGCACTATCTAGTGGCCACCTTAGAAGCACACCGTTTGCAGTGCATTCGTGGGCGCATTTCAACGCTCCGCGTTGCTCTTGTGTCTTTAAGCAAATGATATGCTCGACCAGTCTTCATAGATAACAAATCTTACAAGTTCAAAATTCAAAGGTATTTATTTCCATTTAAAAACACTAAAGAATGTTTAAATAATCTGTTAATGGAAGAAAACAAGAGAGGTATGTGTACAGCGATAGTCAGAAGCATCCATAAGTCTTAAGTAGCCGTATAATATAAAACTAATTCCTGCAAAATTTAGCAAAGATACTTCAAAGGAGTAAGGAGATATAGCTGAGGAAGCAAAAAAGACAAAAATCGTCACAAGGAAGCATTACAGTTGTCAAATCCGTCCAGAAATCATTGTCACTGGGAAAACTAAAAATAGCCACTAGGTGATGCAAAAATACATCAAACCCATACGAAAATGGCAGACCATCATTATCTCCTTAATAGAAACCTATTTTACAAATTTTACAAAAATCCATCAACGCATTCCCAAAATTCAAGAGGCAAATGTAAACAACTAAAACTGCCACATGGGGGCACAGTGGTAGTCGAATGGGTCTGAAACTGTTGTCAGCTCCATAGGAACACATCTGCCAAATTTCATAATGATCCTAAAATTGAGCAGGTAAAAGCTCACTTACTACGAACTTGTTGTAGTTGATGACTCATGACGTTTTCACCCTCATCTAAGGATCTTTTTCAACCCCGCGCACTGTTGACCTAGATCTACAATGGGGTCATATACGAGGGGGAGCTGTAGACCTTGGTCTTGGTTCATGGTGGACATTGCCCCTGTCCACAGTATGACCAAACTGCAGACATGGATAATCAAGTTCTAGCCAGAAAGGAACATTGGTTCTCTTGAAAAGTTTAAGAAGCCATCAGGAACAGACAGCCCACCATGAACTGAGACCAAGGTCTACATCTCCCACGAGCATATGACCCCATTCTGGATTTGGTCAACAAAGCACGGGTAATTCACTCGTTGAAAAAGACCCTCAGATGAGGGTGGAAACATCCGAGTAATCAACTACAAGTTCGTAGCAAGTGAATTTTTACCTGCTCAACATTGCCACGAACCATGAAAAACTTATATTATAGCATCCTAAAAATGGTTAAGGAGACATAGCCGTAGATGAAAAGTAGGGCAACCCATCTGAATATCAACGACAGCTGTGGCCTTCTCATCATGGATGTATCTGCCAATTTTCATAATAACCCTCCAAGTACTTTAGCGGATAAAGAGGCAAACGCCACAAATGGACTCGAAACTGTTAAAAATCATTGATGGAAACATGGCAAACAGGTTTCTATTAATGTGAATGACAATCCCATTTCTTAACTACCGATAACACAGGGTACTAACAGAAAAACAATAAGTTCATTAAATTAACATTTCATTTTATTTACATTTTACAATGTGGTCCAACTGTTTGATTTCAATAAGTTGAATTCTACTAAGAATAACTAGATGACATTGTAAACTATAACTTTTCTACAAATACTTTTGAAATTGTAAAAAATCAATGCATTTAGCTAAAATCTGTAACAACTTCACTTAATTTTAAAGCTGCCTTTGTAATATTTTATCGTTTCAAGGTTCTCAGGTGTGAGATACATTTTATCTTATGCAAGTTTAGAAAGTAATAAGGCTATTTTTATTGGATGAAAAATTGCAATTTCATGGGAGTGACGGACGTACAAATTTGCTGTACGTCTGTCACGCAATTTCTAACTAAAAGAATAATCTCTGGGATACAAAATTTTGGGCAATAGTATTGAGTAACAAGTTAAAAGAGAATCTGACATTATTTTAATTTTGATTAAAAATTTTCGATGTAACTTTTTAACACTTTTTTGTGACAAGACGTATGGGACCATGATACCCAGGATTTGACCTTTGACCCCAATAGGTCAGTGATGCGCCAAAGTTGTAATGTTATTTTTTATAAAGTTTGGGGTTCATGTGATTGCACAAATTAGATAGTAGTGAAAACCCCATAATTAGCTTTTTATGACAAAAATTAGCAACACACATGAAAATTTTCGGGTCAAGTGATCTCCAAAAATGGGTCCATTTAGGCAAAACATTGGAAGTGATAGGACAGTTTAAGATGGGTCCTGAAACTAGATAGAATGGGCTTTCAGATGAGACCAGAAATGTTAGTGTAGCCACAATTGTAATTTTTTGTCTCTGGGTTGACCTTTTCACGGAGTTGCCCATCTATGGAAAACCCTGGTATTTGCCAAATTCTACGAAGATCCATCCAAGAATTACAAAGATACAGACGCAACCGTAAAAAAACCAAAATTACTACTAGGGGGAATAGCGGTAGTCAGATTGGTCCGAAAATAGTCGTCATCCTGTGACAGCTTCATAGGAACACACCTACTAAATCTCATTAAGATCCTGCAAGGGGTTTAGGAGATACAGCTTCATAGGAACACACCTACTAAATCTCATTAAGATCCTGCAAGGGTTTAGGAGATACAGCTTCATAGGAACACACCTACTAAATCTCATTAAGATCCTGCAAGGGGTTTAGGAGATACAGCTTCATAGGAACACACCTACTAAATCTCATTAAGATCCTGCAAGGGGTTTAGGAACACACCTACTAAATCTCATTAAGATCCTGCAAGGGGTTTAGGAGATACAGCTGCAGACGCGGGACGCCCAGGTTCCCAGTGAATGATGATGGCAATAAACACCCACATATAGATATCTATATGTGGGTGCATAAAAATTATGACGAAATGAAACCAATTCCCATAATCTGTTGTGATATGTTATTGTACGCATCATCATGGAAGAAGAGCTGGATGAGGAATAGAAGAAAAAAGAAACTGGCCAATAGGTGACGCTGTTTTATGATTTTATTTGGTCAATTTTTCACCCACATCAGCGCAAACCTGTATATTTATTTTAGTATGCAGCTTTAAACCTTGGCACCACGCCTAGGTTTGCTTGTTTGTAGGCCTTGCACGGCATCCACAAGTGATATTGCCTAGCGGCTGACCAGTTACCAATGAAGACTACAAACCCTGCCCCATGACATAACCATTGGGCAAGCTGTGGGTGGACTAACTAAATTAGAATGATGATTGTTGTTTACACCAGACTGCAGATTCGAATTACCATACACCCGCCTCTTGTTCAGTAACGCTAGGACCTCGCTAAAAAGCAAGACTTCGCGAGATTACATGAGATATTGCCGTGTATTTTAAATAAGATCACTCTGGCTAGGTCCTAGCTGTAGTGAATTCCCAAGGTGTCTTACCTTACATACCGGTATATGGGCCGGACAGTCGCAAAGACGAACAACAGTCGTCTCTCGATGCTGACAGATGGCGCGCTTGGCAGAAGGCCAGTGCAGCAGTGAGACAGGTCAAATAACGTCTCACTACATAGCGTTATTGAACGCATGCCAGCCTCCCGTTCAGTACTGCTAGGACCTAGCTAAAAAGCAAGACTTCGTGAGATTACGTGAGATAAGGCCGTGTATTTTAAATGAGAACACGTGACTTTGGCTAGATTTTAGCTAGGTCCTAACGTTACTGAACGCACGCACGGCACGTAATCTCGCGAAGTCTTGCTTGTTAACGAGGTCCTAGCGTTACTGAACGGGAGGCAGGTCTTAGTCTTACCTCACTGACTCCCTTACAACTAACTGGCTTAAATTATTAATTGAAAAAAATCTCAAACGGAAATTTACCATCCTCAAAATGGTCTTTATACTTTTCACTACCAAACCATCCACAAAATGCCATCTGCCTGTTCCCTTGCAAGGAACTTCTTCCTGACGAAGCTAAGGCTTTAACAAACGACCCGCAAGAAGGGACACGAGACATTTGTTTTGGAAGGCTTCCGGTTTGCCTCTCGTAGACGTAAGAAACTCGCAAAACTCGTAAATCACGTAAGTCTGCGCGAGAAATTGCTATTCAACATGAGCGAAATATCTGAGTACCTTAGCGTATCTTGCATGTGCCTTTCTTTTGTGCATCCTAACCCGGTTATGTAAATAGCAGGGGAGAAAATTTGTCCGGCATGTATCGGAAACGTTCGTTGGTTTCTGCTGCAGGTGTAGAACCTACCGCGGGTACCAGAGCTTTAGAAACGATAACGATGATGCCTCAACTGAACGAAACCGCCGCCTTTGGAATTTTTCTCGTGTTGGCTAGTACGGTGGCCCTTAATTGTTTCGGGATCTTGGCTAGCCCACAACCCCGGGGCAACTCGTAATGGCCAGAGCCCGGCCGACGGTGAAGCCTGGGCAAAAACCAAAAAACGGCACAACAAAAAACAAAAGTTCCACTGAGGTTTGGACCAGTCGGCCTCTGTTGGGCAAAGGTAATAACACAGAAACCCACGAGGACCCTCAAAATTTGACGAGAACTGTTTAAAAATTGCTACGTAGGCTACAATATGTAATGTGACTGTAGACAGCTAGCTGCCGGGTAAAGGAAGAGACATTGATTGTAGATCACGTAAGTTTGTACATTGTACAACTGCGTATATGAGCTGCAGGCATGTTGTACAAGAGAATAAATGTTATAAAGGTAAACTAATATTTCAGCGGCATCCTTTGCCGAAAAATTGCTGATTATGCAAACCACCAGAGCAAAATGTAATATTAAAGCTGGCGGTTACAACTTACACTGTCACGGCTCCAAGAATAATTTTACGCGAGTGCACCTTTTCAATCGTAGGCTCCTACTCCTTAAAATCTCATATCTCAGAGTCTGAACCATGACATTCTAGTTGAGATGGGCATTATTTTATCAAATAATTCAAATGGCAGTTGCACTGGAAAAAATTTTACATTTTCCCTAAAGATGACTCTACTTTGTTCATGCGATCCTCTCTCAGTCGGTGGCGTGTATATTGTCTCAACAAAGAGTCAATGTTAATATAAAAACAACGAAAATAACATGCCGGGAAGGGGGAGGGGGTAGGCATGCCACAAAAGTTATAGTCCTGCCGGATTGTTCAGCATGGAACAACACCCCAGTGTTCAGCTTCGTAGATAATTGATCTGAATCTGCCGCTACCAAAGCTCATTCCATAAGCTGCTTGAGCTGGCAAAAGCGGCGACTTCTCACAAATTTTTTTGTGTCACATAATTTCATTAATTCTCAGTCAGACAGTCCTCTGAATCTGGCACAGAGCTGTGACGACGATCTGACTGAAAAACCTGTAATAGTATTAAGTGGACTAGTTTGACCATGAACAGGCTTGGACGTCTGAACTGCGCGCAATGCACCAGTTATGCAACACTTCTATTTAAACATGCACAACCAACTTGCTCGTCTTCAGTAAACATCAATTACAGTGCATCCCCGAGTCTTGACTATGCACACCAATCCAATTCCGTCGGTATGAAATTTTAGTCGACCGTGTTTGTACTGATCTCCGCCCACCTCGAGTTTGCATCTCATTTGGTATCAGATATAGTGCAGCGTAGTAGAATCCATGAGTGTACATTCATTCTAGCATTCGCCTTTTGGATTGTTCATTGTAACGTCTGCCCTCGAGCGAAAAGTGTTACACCCAGTACATTATTAATGTAACCTAAGGAAGCAATGGCAAGTTGACGGTAGAATGACCACTGCGTCGTCCTACGTTGTTGTGAGCACAGACAAGACTCAATTCGAAGGGGTAAGTTGGTTATCACTACGTTTGCCATTGCGAAACTGAATCGTAAATTGCCAGTTGGAGCAAAACAGGGATAAGTGCACTGGTGACAACTAGAATACTCTAACGCCTGTGAGTTGATACAGGGAACGCATCTAAAGATGATTTAGGTGCAATGTTTAGGAGCATATTTTCAAAGTGACTGGTCAATGAGATATTCCCGATGATGTAATGCTCTAGCTAAGCCTATATAACGGCACGACCTGGCGGTCCACGACAATTGGCGTGGCCCTGTAAATTATTACTCGACCCTTTCCCTGGCAAATCTTTTTTCTCCTGCTGGACACTGATATTAGGCGCCGTTTGAAATGTGGAAGCGTGTCAATGTTTTAAACCCACATACCTTCTGCAATAGCGTCTATTTAGTGGAGAGTACAAATCATCCCACGTTCTTTTGACCACTTGTCATACGCCATGAGACTTGTCTCGGCTTGTTCCTTACTCATGTGATTAGTTCAGTTCCGGACTTAGAAGTTGGGTCTTGGCAGTTTGTGACCCCATAGTTGTCAATGAATTACCACTTCGGTGTTTTGATATGGCTAAAAAGATGTTCCTTGACTAAGTTAGTTATTGTTTCCTGTGACTCACTCGGCTGGCTGTTATTGAAATGGTGGAACTGCAACGTATGGATGTCGTAATATCCCAGAATGACAAGGATTAATTGGCATGACAAAAACTGTCGACTAAATAGTGCATATTGCTGTATCTCTAACCTTTTATTTCTTCTACACGGATTATGGCAATTGTGACACCTCTTTGTCAAGTGTTAATATTCCCTACAGTTCTTTTTTGTTTCGCCCAGGTCAGTTGCTTAAACTATTAATTGCACGCTCTTTGTGCCACTTTGACGTCAGCGTCAGAAAAGATTGGATGTTACTATTAAATAAACATCTGGCAGCACTATGTACATTGATAGACAGATAACACTTTATTGCAGACATACTCAAGGTACATGTACAGTACAGCAAGAACAGTTGTCCATGTGAAACTAAACAATAAATTTTTAATTAAAATCCAAATGGTGACTCTAACTACATATAACGTAAACACTGAGCAGAGACTTATATCAATAAGCCAGAATTTTGGAGGAGTATTTGAGATCACATTTATTAATGGCGACTATAATGTTATAAGATGACCGGAACTAGTCAGACTCATTCAAAATTTACAGAATTTTAAAACTTCCAAAAAACGCTCTGGAAAATGTCCACTTGATCTTCCATGTCTCGAGAAGCCAATCATATGTGATAGCTTACAGTGGTTGCCTGTAGCACTGAAATTTAATGGCGGATCAATAAAAATACATTCCTCTGAATGCCGTCAATCGACCGTGTGTTCCTACACCTTTATGCCCCGGTCACAAAGTTGTTTCACCCACATATACTGTGCATTTATTTTAATCAAAAGTCGTGTTCTCGCACTGTCTGACAGAGTCAAACCAGTCGGCTTATTGTAGTGCACGGTCAGCTGAAACAATCAATGGTAAACGGGGGGGGGGGGGGGNTTTGGTGGGGAGTATAAGTCTAATTTGTTTCCGTCGTGTCGGTGGCGCAAGTGAAATAGAAAATCTTAATCTATGATCTGTTTATGTTATAGTTTCATTCGTGAGTGTCATGTTAATTGTTTACATTCACTTCAGTCACTAACAGTGGACACTTTGGAAGTAGGACTTTAAGCCAAGGCATACCTAAATCTCTAAAACCAACACTTGCTGTTGAATATACTAATGGAAATCGCCACTGTTCACACTGAGCGCAAATCCTAAACAAGCCAAGCCGACAAAAATGTGCAGATGAATTTTGATTTAAGTCTTCTAATACGCACTTCTGAAACGTTTCCTGTAGGTCAATTGACCAATGGCAACATACGTGGTGACTCTTGTTACATGCGAGCCACGTACAAAGCCAGCAGCTCCAATTGAAATTTTGACCAATGCATGGTGCACCGCCTCCACCGCACATCGCACTTATTTCTATACAATTTTCTGATTTAAACTGACATTAGATAAATCAGTCGGCTGACCACGCGTTGGTGCCACCGTGGTTCCTTCTCCCTTTGGGAACAAACCAGTGGTACGACAAATGTGTTGTTGATGCTTAGAAAAACTATGAGTTTTCCCGATGATGATAGACTTGTTTTAAAAGACAAAGAGAGGGGTTGAGGCGTGCCTTTAAAAATACCTAATTGTCGACGGAAACGTTTTCCCGTATTGTGATATAATCAAAATATAACTAACAAAAGTCAACCGCCTGGCGTGTCGTAGTTTCATTCATGTATAAGGCGAGAAATTGTCATGGATTGCAAGCGAATAACGTGAATAACCTGATTCCCAAGGCTTGCACTCTTACGTCACGGATAGCGTGCCCAGCCAATCTAGAGGGTCTGTGCAGGAGACCTCGCTGGTTCCCTGCGTGCCTCTAGGTGGTAGC
Organism: Phoronis australis; assembly: GCA_002633005.1. Classification (NCBI taxonomy): domain Eukaryota; kingdom Metazoa; phylum Phoronida; family Phoronidae; genus Phoronis; species Phoronis australis. The sequence continues at coordinate 1,152,505 of NMRA01000063.1, read as the reverse complement.
CAGCACGCATGTATTTTCCTCGGGAATTTTTTACACCAGCGTTTCTGAATGGCTGGTCGGATTCTCAACAGGCAGCGCTTTACGCAAACAAACTGGCATGGCTGATGGAGGAACGGTGTAAATGTGGTCTGTTGTACAGAAAAAATGGTGCTTAAAAATTATGTTCAGGAAATATGAAACCGAGAAATTGTGGTTGCGCCTTTTCGGAGTGCATCTTTCTACTGTCGATGACTTGTATACGCTACTGTCCTGTATTCATAGAGTATGAATAACACACTGGTTAAATCGGCCAGATATGTGTCTATTGTACATGCATGTGCTTCAAGCACGCGGTTTATTAAACATTACTGCAGAAATGCATGCGCGCACCCAGCCTAAAATATAGGGGGCTCGAATTTTTCGATATGTGAACCTTTTGCTGAAAGAAATAACGAGGACTAAAAAAAAAAACGCAGCCACTAGGTTCAGGCCCACGAATTGTGCAACCGTGTGGACTTTTGTCTCGTTTACCCGGACTTTTTGTTTCACTGAGGCGGACCTTCTTATCCAATTCGCCAAATTGGGGGGTCTCTCGAGCCCCCCCCCCACCTGGGTGCGCCCGTGAAACGAAATAGTTGCTGCCACGCTCCTTGCATGACAAGGTTAAAATCGTTCATAGTCGTCCGCCATTTTTCACGTTGTTGTAAAGCTTACCAATGACTGCCGAGGTTACATCAACCAATGCTAAAGCGCGTGCTACTGCGTGATACCTGCGTGCTGGCTAGGCACGTACGGAACCATCGAGTGCAGGAGACAAAGCACGTGATCACACTTGCTACGAAAATCCATCCATGCCTCGTGACCTCTCCATTTGTTTGGGTGGTCGTGGTCATCAGAGGCTTCGCAGTTGAAATTAACGCACAAAAGGACAACTGATGGTCAACGATGTAGTTTTACATCACATACACTTCTGCACCAGTCAGAAATCTGTTTGTGTTGACTCATCCTTGCTGTTTCCGCGAACAGGTTCGGAAAGACATTGATTTTACTACTTCAAAGTGTTTCAAAACATACATATAACATGACCAGCCTCTCACGGTTTTTCTCGTTCTTTCATAAAAATTCGCAATCTAAAATTTAAAAAAAAAACTCGTTAAAAAGTCCAGTTCCAAAAACACACGGAATACTTCCGTCTGTTTTCGCCGGCTCAGACTTCTGGTGCTCGAAATGTGGATGCACTCGGCTATGCCGTCATCTCCGTCCGCCGTCCGGCGTCCGCTGCTCAGGCTCCCAAACTGTTCAAGGATGTTCATGAAAATTTGTAGACATGTTCTTTTCATGGATGGGACGGAATGAACGAATTTTTGGACGGATCCGACTACCGATGTGCCTCCAAGTGGCAATTTTCGTTTTTTACGTTTACCTCTATGTCTTCGGAGGTCCTCTACGGATTTTCATACAATTTGGCAGATAGGCTTCTATTAGTCTTACGCGTACCCAGCCTTTAATATGGGGGGGGCTCGAATTTCTGGCGACGTGGACCTTTTGCTGACAAAAAAGCGGGAGGACTGAAAAAAAAACGGGGTACCACCTTCACTGTGCGTCTGTGCCTTTTCAGTGGACTTTTGTCTCGTTTTCTGGGACTTTTTGTTTGTCTGAGGCGGACCTTTTTGCCCACTTCGCCAAATGGGGAGGGGGGGTCGTTGGAGCCCCCGAGCCCTCCCCCCTGGGTGCGCGTATGAGTTAGATGACGCTGTGCTGCGCGTTTTGTTGATCTGCGCTACATGCGATAACGTCATCAAAACGGGTGTAAATCCAGGCCCGTTTGTGGATTCCTAAAACGCGCAACACTTTAGGAATCGTGCCGATTTACGGGTAATAGAACCGGAAATGCTTCGTATGACAATAATTCGATGATAATAGTCCAAATATATGCGTTTTACAATAATTAATAGATTTTGGCCGAATTTCCTGTATTTTCTGATAGTTTCGTGATGTCCCTACTGAACGCTGATTTTATTATATACATGTACGTTATATACATGAATACAAATTGTCGAAAACGTATGTCTCATTTATTCAAAACTTATTTAGGCACCTACAGGGGATAAAAGACGTTAACTTTGTGTCGTTCATGATGCCAAGCGAGCAGGGCATTGTATAAGGATTTTCGTTGTTAATTTGTATTCTAAAATACCGTCGCGTACGGCGTCAGTAATTTGTCCTTGTTGAATGTCAGTTAAGGACGTAAAGAGTTGTCTAAATGAATTAGGCAGATTACACAGCAAACAGGTAAACAGTTAAAACTTTGATTACCAACATCAAAGCATTGTTACCAGCTCCTCGCTCTTTTATTAACTACACAGCAAGAGATAGGTTTACAGCACACAATGGCCGAGGGGTTAACTGTGATTATGGAGGACAGCTAATCTCTTAGTTTGGTAGTTATGTAATATTGTCAACAACAAACCTGAATGTCAAATTCAGCCAAAACATTTATTCTTATTGGTCAGAGACACTCGCGGTGTAGTGTGAGCGGCAATTCTGTGGACTGTTTCTGCAGCAGTACAGTAAAATGTGAGAGTGAGCGGTGGATCGAACAGATAACTATGTCGAAGCGAATTCTGATGCTCGGGAGCAGCCACGTACGTCGACTACGCGACTATATGTTGCGAGAGCCGTCGACGAACTTCACCTTCGACTTGACTGCGATAGATCTTGTTGTCAAGATTTATGATATTGGCGTAATGACCACCAGGTCAATTTACAAGCAGCTCCATGTGGTATCCAGTTTCCGGCCAGACGTCGTTATTCTGCACGTCGGTTTGAATGATTTATCCACGGAAGAACCGCCCCACGTTCACAGGCGTCTTGTTAGGTTGGTTTCCCGTCTGAAAGAGGACTACGGTGTGCGGGCTGTCATCGTGTCATCTGTGCTATACAGGTATCACTTGGGCGGCGATCGTCCGGTTTTTAATCTTACTGTGGCCAAGAACTGATTTAACTATTTTCGAAATCCTGGATAAAGGCGTCACGACGCCTTCTCATTTTCGAGCGGGTTTTACACATTCTGTGCTACTTGGTAGCCACTTTATTTTTTTAGTTCGTTTTTGACATCACGCTCTCCACCCAACAAACTGCTTGAAGGATCATTAGTAAAATTTGGAAATGTGTTCCAGACCAGAAGTCCGAGGTTGACGTTGATTTTCGGACGTGTTCAACTACACTGGCCCCCCTGTGGCAATTGTTGTTTGCGTCCACGACTTTACCCTTTACCCTTTACAAGATCTTTCTGAAATTTAGCAGATGTTTTCCTATAGAGATGGCACAGACGACGACCAGTTTCAGGCCAATCCAATTACGGCTGTGCTCCCTACTGGCAATTATAATTTTTACTTTTGCTTCTGCAATTTTAAAGTTCAGTCCTTGATGCTTTTTCATGAAATCGGTCAAACTGATTTCTATTATGAAGACGACAGCAGCTTTCCTTGTGATGAATTCGACGTATTCTGCACCAACTAGTGGCCATTTCAATTATTTTATAGTATGTTTTTTGTCGTTTGCTTCTGTATCTGCCAAATCTCGCGGAGGATCATTATAAGAACTTTTGCAGATGTGTTCCTTCTGACAAGAATGTGACTGACGTCGATTTTTAAACGGATCCAAATACTGTGGTGCCCCTTAGTGACATTTTTCACGTCTATGGCTGTAGTCTCCTAAACCCCTTGCGAAATGATTTTGAAATTTTGCACTTGTATTTCTATCAACAGCAGGTGGATGAACTACTGCTGTGGTTCCTAATGGCAGTTTTTTATGTTTGCCTTTGTATCTTTGGAGTTCTTTGGCGGATTTTTCATAAAATTGGTTAATAATTTTGAGAGACGACAACATCCTCCCATTTTTGGATGGGTTCAAGATATTCTGAGCCATCTAATGGCCATTAATGACACAACTAAATAAACACCAATAGAAGCACAATGTTAGCACTGCAGTCGTGGGAGCATTTCAAAATGCGTTGCTCTTGTTTCTTGTATTATTTATATCATCTCATGCCCCGCTATAATATATCTACAGGACAACAACAGTAAGCGGATCCCACCGCGTCTTCTAGAATTTGAATCCGCATAAATGAAATGGTCAAGCGACTCTATTTACTACTGCTGTACAAATCTTAGTGATCTAGAATTCGTGACCTCATCTTGTGAATGTGAACGTGCTCAGTAATCATTCGCTCAACACGTTAACGAGTAAAACCCGACCGCGCTAACAACTGACATGCCTGGAATTCCATGTATGGACAGAGTTCGCGCAAGATTTCATCTTCTCTTATGTAATTGCACTCACCTTTCGAAATGCAAATAGGTTTGCGTCTGTAGGCTACTCAGATAAATTCATCTTAGTTCCTGGAACACACATTACGCCTCTAGTTTTTATGGGATGTCAGCGTCCAATATGCTATTGACGCAGTTCACGGAAAGATGTGATTTAGAGTATTTGATGCATTGGCTTTTATACAAATATTTGTGCAAAATTAATGGCATTTTGACATAACGTTTAATCAATTCACCAGTTTAATCAAGGCCATTTACATCTGGCCAGGTCAGTTTTATGTGCTCGTCGGTCCAATCTCTGAACATGTCTTGTTTCTGATCACACGGTACATGTAACATTACAAACTTGTCTGACAGAATACTTGGAATCTAGCCATCAGTTGCGCTATGTATTAGTACACAAAACACGGCCGGCTAACCGAATAAGCCATTAACTATCTACAGAGCATACAGCAAAAGAAACCGCGGGCTGATATCTCGTTCGTTTGTGTGTTGTCCGCTTGCCGTGTCGTACGTAATCTCAACCGTTCACCTTGACATCATATAATACCGAAGTCATCGATTTACTTAGATTTGCTCAACTGGATATCATGCTTGTGGGGAAGCTGGTCATATTGAGAGGTAAGCTAACGAGCTTCTTGACGTCTTCATAAGTCATGTGAATATATGAAGAGCGTTTCATTTGTGCGAAAAGTTAAAGTTAGAAATATGGACAATTTCCTGCTACACCTCGCGAGGCTTGTGTTTGATGAAATAAACAGAGCTTGGGATTCAGCGGCATTCTGTTACTTTGTATGATTTTCTTTTTGACGCTTAATTTTAAGTTAGCGTTCTACATTTGAAACATGGATTTTTTTTCTGTTTTATTAAGTTTCTTGAAATCGTTGGTTTAGGTCTCAAGAAAATGGCGAAATCTCAATTTGTGGCAGAGGTAAGCACGAAATACTTCCGTAACGCGTTTAATTTTAAGGGAAAAACACGAACCGATAAATACAACAACGAGAAATGTTTCGGCGGTTTGAATAAACAGTACAAATTTTTAGTCTCTGGCATCGCAATACACACCCCGCGTAATGTTGGGTGCATAACTAATTATTTCCGTCCCAACCGAATCCTGCACGTTTTACAAGTGTATTACAGATGACCATTATCGTGGCAGTTTACGTAAGAGACTGGAAAACAACAACTTTGTGTATTTAGCGATTACTGCCCCGAATGTGACATCATCACGAGCTAGAGACACGATATGATAGTTTAACCATCGCCTTAGTTCATTTGAATAGCCTGGCACTTGAACAGTGGAAATACAAAAGAAGAACAATAATCAGCGCACTGTCACCATTCCGTGTGTTGTACTGATTTTCAGCCTATGCACGTAACCTTTCTACTATAGGCCTAGCATTTTTGTGAAACAAAGAAAAAATGGGTTAAACGCACACTGACCAAGAAGCATACATATCTTCATATCGACTGAAAAACGGTCGCATTATATCGTCGTTTCATCACTAGAGCCATTTCATACTCACTCGTCCAATCTTGGCTGTGTTCGTCGTAAAGCACGTAAAGGAGTACTGGTCGCTTGAATTTCCTCAAGTGTAGTCTCTATAAGAGTGATTAGAAAGAAATACATTGTTAGGGGATTGTCATTTCAATAACAGCAACGCTGCAGCATATTGCTACAGAAAAATGTCAAAAACATAGGTTAATAAGTAGCGTGTAGCTACATAGCTGTGGAGAGCCAGTACATCCCAATGGCGAACGTTGCAGCTTTTTGTTTACAGTATTGTTTAAAACAAAACTGAAAATATTTAAAATATATTAAGACATTTCTTGGAACGCATGAAATGTGATTAGTGACACTCAGTATCCATGTAACCGGAGTATGCACTAAGTTATCAACCCCCTTTTTGTATTGTTTAATTAAGAGTCATTAACTCAGAAATGTCCCACTTTGTATGGGACGTAGAGGGAAATTGAAATCGACGCCTTCAAGGATAAAGGTAAAAAAGAAAGTTACACTCAATTTAGAGATAAGATAAAATTCTAGTGTAAATCGATAGGTTGATAAGGCAGGCGAAAAGTGTTTTAAAAACATGTAACTGATCTCTAAGTCTAGTGAAAATTTTCTGTTGTGACGTCTTTTATATTTTGTTCCTCTACAACGTATTATGTGAAAAACAGCACTGCTGTTAGATATGATAAGTATTAATTGTCAACGACATTGTCCATTGGCCATATTGGATGACATTGCCCCATTGGCCATCTTGGATGACAAAACACTTATTTGGTCTCACGTTGTTTCTTGCTGGAAATTGAAAGTGAGCAGTGACTGCTATATTTCTTTCCCACGACGAATTTTCTTGTTTTTCCCTAACTACTGCGTACTTTTCAATTTTTCAAAATATATTGTTGTTACTGTTTACATTCAAAACAATCAAGTTCTTCCATAAAAACTAGCCTTTTAGCAATTCGCGGTAGCTGCGGGCTGCGTTCCGTAGATGCAAGACACTCACAAGAGAAGCCATTGTGATAAAACGTGTTCAGTTGTAATGTAAGGCGATATGTTGCGAAGTGTGGTGAAATCTTGCGTTTTTGCGAGTTTCTTTCGTCCACGGAACCCAGTCCTTGATGCTTACATTTTCAGTGGCGTTTCTACGAAGCGTCAAAGGTTCCTTAAACGAGTACCTAAGTTTCTGCGCGTAGATATGTGCTTAATCTACGCATACTCTTGCGTAATCTACACGTACTTTTGCTTAATCTATGCGTACTTTTGCTTAATCTAAGCGTGCCTTCGCTTAATCAACGTGCACTTTTAGTCCTTAAACGATCGTTGTTCTGCTCTTAATCAGTGAGTACTTCGTTCAATTGCCCAAATCGGCAACTGAAACTGACCAGTTTAACACTGCGCGCTCCTGGTTTGCGCGGTAAAAATAAGGCGTGATTGGACTATATGAACTAATTGAAAGTACGCATTGATTAAGTAAAAGTGCGCGTAGATTAAGCAAAAGTGCGCGTTGAATAAGAGCAGAACGTTTAGGAACTAAAAGCACGCGTAGATTAAGCACAGTTCTTCGCGCAGAAAGCTACTCCTTTAAGAACCCTAATTGGCGCCTCATACGTTCCAGCTCAAATAGCGCAGATTATTCAAGAGGCTAGATTTTACCCCTCGGATCTCGCCGACTACGGTAAACCGTTGCCAGGGTGATTGATGTTAGTAATAACTTTACTTTAAAGATTTGTATTATCTTTTTATGGAGTGCTAATTAAATACTGAACCCGGGCTGGACTTCGTGAAAACGGGGGCTACTTTGAAAAATAAAGTTTTTTACCGACAACGTCGGTATCTTTCAAAGCGCTCCACAATTAGGCATAGGTGGTTCTCAGGAAGAACAGTGAGTTTATCGCAATCGTGAATATGTTGGGAATGGCATAATTGCAACCTCTTGCCATTAAGCCGTTTCTTACAATATTGGTTTTAATAGGCATTACTCCCCGTCCACTTGCATAGGAAACGTGCGCAACTTGGTTTGATCGCTTTACCAAATGAAATACTCAAGATGGTGACGAAACCGTAGACTCATGGTTGAGTGCAACAAGCTCCTGTTTTTGACACACTCAAAATAAAAAGGCGTTAAAATGAAAAAGGGGTTCACTATACTTATCCAGGGTAGAGTTTCGTTGGCGCAAGAATCCTGCTAACGAAGCTAGTGTCACGTGCTTTGCTGGCAATAGTTGGCGATAATACGCGAAATCCTGCGAGTTCTTGCTTTTGGAGGCACAGAACAGTTCTCACTGGGTTTTGCCCAGCAAAACACTCATCACTTGATTTGTAACCTTTTCTTCACTCTGTCAAAAACAGGATGCAAAGAATGGTATGTTTTCAATTATTTCACATAAAAAGCCCAGCAGATGAGCACAGAAACTTTATTCTTTCTTGTATTTTTGACCATTTCATTCCCACTGAAAACCAAGCTAGACTAAGTAAAATAAGGGCAAAAAAATGCAAAATCGGCACTTTTCACCCGAAAAACACCACTTCCCTGCCGATGCACGACTAAAGCCAACATTAGAGTCTGAAAGCAAATTTTCTACCGATTCCGAAAATGTGGTCCAAAAGTACTGTCAACCAACTAGTTTTTTGGCAATTCTTGCTTGTTTGAGGGCTACCTAAAATCACAGCCAGTTTCTCGGTCGCTACCCAACAATGCACAATTGCAGCCGGGGGCCGCCATCTTGAAGAAGAGTGTAGCTACAGCCAAGAAAGTGGCCTTTTTTATTCACAGCGTGTTCACAAATACAAACAAACCACATTCACTGAGCCTACGTGCAATGTCCACCTACAAAATGCCCCCAAACTTGGCCTACCCCAAAATTTCAATATTTTGGCAGTGCAAATTGGCCGCGGCCGCAGCCTAACTATTCAGTGCCACCTTTCTCGAAAGAATCTTGGTTTGCGGAACCTCCGAGCTGTACCATATGTTTACGAAGAGACATGCGCACTGATGCCGGACTGGTATCCACGTGGCACTCATTATCCTTTCACAGGGCAGTGGTTCATGGACAAAACAAAAACTAAGCAGGTCGGTGAGAGCTCGCTCCGGTTGCCTGCATGTTTAAACCAAAATATAGTACGGTTTCTAACTGCATAGATTATTTCTTTGTTCGGAAACACACTGAGTAGTCTAGCCTATAAAAAGCCTGTAGAGAGTACATGAAACACTGTTTGTATGTTATTATTGTTTTGTGCATAGTTTGTAGCATGCCCACCTCTTAAAGTCACATAATCGGCAACAATAGAGCATGTTAAAACATGCAAATTGAATACGACATGAATTTCTCTCAGACGGCAACACTTCGACCGTTGTTCTGAGCCTTTTCGTTAACAACTTGAATGTGTTTGTTTTTGCTTATATTTCGCAAAAATCTGCGAGGCCAAATACCCTAGACTTCCGCAGTACAGCTGTTGAACCACGTGACATTCAAATGTGTCTTACTAGCTTATAGAATTTGATTTTTGACTATATACCAACCTGCCATTAAGCATGATTTTTGTTAAATTTGGCGAAAAAGAAAGGTACATTCATAGAATACGGCGGTATCAAAAACATGTGTAAATTTGGTAGGATATAAATATTCAAGGTAAAATCTCTCTCTAAACTACCATTTATGCATATATTGGGATGTGAAGTTGTGAAGCGAGCAATCTCACGAATGACTTTCTATGCTGAGTACTATATGATCACGTCAAACCAGATTGTGTACTCCATAGTAAAGTACGACTGTGAACAAGATGGAGTCCCAGGTCAAGTTTGAGCCTTTCTTCAGCTAATGTGATGCTGATGTCCTGCGCGAGTTGAAGTGATTTTAGCTTTTTGTCATTCGAAGGGAGCATTGTCTTTGGAAGGGTGAATTCGAATGTGTGGTGAAGGGTAACGTCCTTTGCTGTGAGATACCGCGCACCGAAAACAAAACTAAATTGACATCCAACCGTGCTGATATTTTTCTTGTAACAAAACATTCAAGCATTCATCAGTGTAAAACTCAGGTTTATTTGCCAACCAGTGTCGAGCAAACATTCGTAAAGTTTGGATTTTCGATTTATTAATCGTGCCGGTATGCGACGACATTGCATGAAGGAGTTTTATGATTTTCAGTCTCCAAAACACTATAGCTCAATGAATTTTCATTAATTGAAACCGACACTGAGCTATATAGTTTTATAGACCCATCATTATCAGTTTGAAGTGGTTTGATCAAAGATTTATAGCCGTGGTTTTCAATAGGTAACCACACTCGTTTAGGATGATTCATTAATTAAACTGACTGTAAAGTCGTCATAAACGGGGCCAGTGAGTCGACAACATTGTTAGGTAGGATTGACAGTTCCTCTTTTGTGACGTTTTGAAATACGGAAGTGATGAATGGACGAGAGGATGAGAGATTTTAGAGTTGTCATTTATAAAGTCACACTTAGTAATAGGATTGAGATGTGTTTGTTTTCTTCTCAAATGAAGTCTCACCAAAAGGCAAAACAAAAGTTGCATTCCTCTGGAATGGTGTAGATTGGTGATTCAACACGGCAGCAGGTAATTGAAATTTGCAGCAATCAGTTGTTTGGGTTATGACAACAGAAGGTTGGAGCTGACCCGAAGCGACTGGTGTCAGACACGTTTTTATTGTCACTGGTTTAGTTTCGCATTGTTCAACACTTCCAAGCATGACACTACCGGCATGAATATGTATTGCTAATGAAAAGCAGGCATTTCTCGTTGCTTCACACGAAACTGTAGACTTGAACGGGATTTGAGGTTTGTAATTAGTTACTGATAATTGGATTTGTTTTACAATAATTGGAGCGGTAGTTTACCTGAGTATATTCTTAAAATGGGCCCAAAGACCGTCCAGTGCTTCCCGTTTCCTTTTTGATAACCTTTTGGCACTGCAACAAAAACAAAACATTCTATTCAATTGACACGTGAGCACAAGAGGGTATGGTGACCACATTTTTTATCGTTTCGTTTGTCTTTTGGGTCATTGCTCAAGTAATGCTGGTTGAGACTGTAAAATGCCAAGTCATTATGTTGAAATGACTTCCCAGCTAACGTCATCCGATCGACCAATCAAAAACCAGATGTAGGCTTCACCAGATTCAAATTCAAACGGAGTCTAGGTTTGAAACTACGAGGCTACATTTCTCCTACCGGAAGTTGTGCTCTTGTTACAGTTGTTGCCTGGGTTGTCACTAGATAAGCCACGTATTAGCTCAGTGGCGGATCTAGGATATCACTAGGGGGGGCCCAACATTTTGTCCGGCTGTAAGCATTTGCGTCCCCCACGATTGTAGATGCGTATAGCACCGAGTGGGGGAGGTCGCCCAGGGAATTTTTCTGTTTTTTTCTCTAAAAATCAAACATTTTCCTTGATTCTTGAAATATTATCCAAGAAAAAAAAAGCAAAAAAAAAAAACATGGAGAACGTGTCAAGCAGGAAATACTGCAAGTGCCTCTGACTCGAACTCACGACCTGGCAGGTAGAGCGCGCGTGCTTTACCACTACACCACCACGATTTAGCTACTTATCTTATACTAAGAGACTTACTTGTTTACGGTCCACAGCGTTTGCGCGCGAAACGTACTCCTTTTTGTAATGCTTATTACACGTTTTATATTTTGTGCAATCTGTTCTTAACAAATTTGTTGTATTTAAAATAGTCTTCACATGCCCAAAAGACCAAATCCGTTTTTCGTGTTGGCGATAATGACGGGATTGCTTTGTAAATCGTGTTAAGTTAAGATTTGACAAAGAGAGAATTATGAGTCTCTGAGTGATTCATTAAGGCTTCGATTGAAATTCACATTTTACCAGCAGCTTTTGTTTTTTCATCGTCACTCAGGTTCCATTTTCTTTAAAAAATGAAGTAAATTTTCTTCATTGCACAGTGGAGTAGACGACGGAAACGGAGTCGCAGTGCACAGCACCACTGCCGGTCGCCTGGGATATCGCTGGAGAGCGTATACTTAGCCATAGTTTCGTTACGAATGCGCCGTGTTCCGAATTTGACACTTGAAATTGGATCTGAGCCCCCCCAAACTCTAAAAATGCACACATTTAAATCTTGTTTCATCCGTATAATTTTAATTACTGGGGTTAATTAATAAACTCAACATTTCCCTACGCTCTTGCTGTTTTATTTTTTTGCGGCAGCCAGGGGGGGGGGGGCGGGCTCCCTGAGCCCCCCTAAATCCGCCTATGTAGCTAACCCATCTCTTCTGACTCATTGTCTTCATCCACTGAATTTATATGCTTAATATGCTTAATTGCACTGCGAGCACAATCTACATCTCGGCGTAATTAGCACTTCAAGCCCCATCATGGTGTGTTGATCCTGAAGACTTTGGAAGACAACACACAGGTCTTTATTGATTTACACGTTTGTCCGTGTAAACTGCGTGTGGTAAGTCAGGCAGGACTGTTATCACAAGTTTTCTCTCGTTCAGTTAGAGGCGGTACTCATGACAACCCGCTTTCTTCGTTGGTGATGATCTGAAGGCACGTAATAAAATTAATTTTTCTCTTACAACTGCGCCCATTGCCGGAAACACGTGACAAGATGGTTCGCCATTGGAGGATATTTTCACGGCATAAATCAGGCGCAGGGGCGGCCGTTTGATCTTTTCTCGGTCGTAATGTCCAATGTAACCACGTTTTTGTCTGTTAAAAAACTCAACTTAGATGAAGGCCGGACCGATAAATGTTCAATGTATTTTCGCCCTCCCACTCGGTCACAGAGTAGGATGAGTGACCGTCTCGTCCACTATTTGACTTGCCTACAGCGTTGACACACGACATGTTGTCATAGTAATAAATTTCGAGAGACCTCTCAGACTTCTTAAGATACGCGCTAGCCAGTGTTACGTCTTACATAGTAAATGCCCTCCGAGTCCGACGTCCCTGCAACAACTAATTGCGGCCATGTTATGATTTAAAAACGGTCTAGTTAAACTTTAGTTTGGGTTATTAGTTCTTAGGAATGTGACAATCTTTGCAGGAGACACATAAGCCCGTATAATAGGCAGGGATGTGCGAAGAACGACGGCTGCGAACGTTATTCCCTACCGCGCCATTTATCATACCCTCGTCAAAAGTGGAATACACCGCCAGTCCCACATGACGAGACCTGCTCGACCATGAGTCAGCTTTTGGACATGTTAAAATTATTATTATGCATTGCATTCTGTTTTAAAACGTGGAAGAGACAGCAGACATTCAACCTCATTGTCATGATAATGTGACTGTCGTCGGCGAGACGAGCTCGGAGGCTCGCAGGTTCCCTGCGTGAGGCCAGGTGGTCAGAGCCAGCGAGCCAGGGAACCAGCGAGGGCACGCAGGTATCAGGCCGTTACTAGCACGCTCTTTATCATTGGTTGATGTAACCTCCACAGTCATTGGTTAGCTTTACAACAAAGTGAGAAAATGGCGGACCATGGACGATTTTTAGCCTTGTCATGCAAGTGTCCTAGCAGCAATTATTTCGCTTCTGGTATAGCCGCGTGCTTGAAGCACATACATGCAGGCCTACAATAAACACGCCGTCATCTAGCCGATTTAACTAGTGCGTTATTCATATTGCATGAATACAGGACAGCAACGTGAACAAAAGTCATCGACAGTAGAAAGATGCACCCCGAAAGGAGAAACCACACTCGTTTCTGGGATTCACATTTCTTGAACATAAATTTTAAGCACCGATTTGTCAGTACAACAGACCACATTTACACTTCCTCCATCATTCATGCTAGCTGTTTGTGTAAAGCGCTACCTGTTGAGAATTCGACTAGTCAATCAGAAACGCCGTTGAAAAAAATTCCAAGAAAAATTAAAGTCCTGGTCTCACACGTTGTTAACCCTTATTACATGGTTAGAGGATGTTATAAAGATCCAAAAAGTACCTACCCCATAACTAATACACGATACGTACTCTAAAAAAGTTTAAATGAACGCGCCACTCACGATTCGAACCCGAAGAACCCCCGCCATTTTGAACTTACCGCGAATCCGGATGTACAATTCATACAGGAACCCAGGCTAAGAAAACGCCGTCAGTTCGACCGGAGCAGTGCCTGTTACCAGCCTGCAAACGGGGATTAAATAATTGACAGCGCGCCTTAATTTTAATAAAGTCAAAACACGGACAATTTTATCGAATTTGCTCAAGAAATGTGGCGAATAAATTTTGTCAGAAATTATTTTGCCGGACTCGGGACCGCAGCCTATCGGACCCGGTGCGGATCGAGACAAGACACAGGCGAACGGTAAAGGCATGCGGTTTCAAACTGTTTTGTCGAAGTAAAAGGTTCAAATCATAAATGCCGTATACATACAAGGCTAGTTAGAGACACTTGCATAAAATTACGGGCTGGTTCGTCCTGTGTCACTCTGCCGCGGCAGCCCTGAGCTAGCCTCAGTGCCAGCTACCCCCAGTATGAAGACGCGTCAAACTACAGCTTGTTAGTAGTAGGCCTCTACAGCTTTGTGCCAAGGCTACCCTTAGGCCTACCTGGTCCTTGGCCGCAGCGTTCGCTCAAACGAGGTTTATTTAGAACTTGGGATCTTCTGGCGAAGTGTTCAAAGTTGTTGGCTTTCAACTGAGATTTGCCCAGACATTGCATGAGCGCAACAAGCCTAAAAAATGGGGGGGGGGCTGGAATTTTTGGGAATGTCTACCTTTTACTATAAGATTCACTGGGTATGTTCAGAGCTATGAATTGCAGACGCTAAATTTTGGTACTTCCTGTCTTCTAGTGAAATATTGTCTCTTCGTTTTCTACTTGTTTCGGAGTTCGTGCTTCTCTAACTGAGGCAGACCTTTTTCCTTTTCTCCCAACAGGGGGCTCGTTCCAGCACATAAGTATCTGACAAGTCCAATACAAAATGTTATTTTTTATTCATCAAGCCAAAATGATTCAACCTTTTAACATAATAAGTAACTTAAAATGCACAATACTTTACAACATTGAGCATTACAAACACTATCCAACAGCAAAAGTTTCCATGATATGAAAGTGGACATGCATGTAACTATTACCATGGTGACCGAATAATGTTTCCTTACACCAGAATTTGACAAGTATGATTAAAAAAATATGAAGTTGCAAGGAACAAGAATTGGAGGCTTGAAGCTTCACATCCAACATAGCTTATTTCTCAAATTTCGATTATTCAAATTATTGATTTGATAACCTGAATTAATAAACAATAAGTTACAAAACATGACTTGAAAGCAATTGAGATTTAAAATTTAGAAAGATATGAATCATTTTGTGACACCGAATCAAGCCTTGAACAGCAGTTGACAGTCAAACAAAAAAACATTTCAAAATTATTTCAACTATTTTTTTAGCTTAGTGTAAGATCACCTGAATAGGAAATTCACAGTAAATAATTCGAATATATCTTATATTTTTGCACAAAAAACACGAAAATTGAACAAAGATCCTTTTTTGTAGCAACGTTTGTCAAAGTTTATCAACGTTAAATCTTCAAAATTACAAAGTAACAGGTTGAACGTGCCTTCCAATTCAGCAAAAGTCGCCATGTCCAACGGGAATTGTGAGCACATTTATCACTTAATAAGTAAAATCTTCAAGGCTGAAATTTGGTGAAAACTGTTGAATCGTGCAGAATAGTAAGTAAATATATGTCTCCCTAAATTTCACCGTAAAGTGTTGGCGAAAACAATATACACAAAGTTTTAAACTCGTATCTTATCCCGCTGTCCTCCAATATGGCCGACTCGATCCAAACAAAGTGACTCAAACTGCGCCACAAAAATTGCAATAACTTAACACTGCTTGCCCCGATTTTGATACATTTTCAATTTTTACCGAGTAGAATGCACTAGCTTTCCGATGATAGCAAAGTACTTTTTCAAAACGAGAAAAAAATTAAAACGAAAAAAACTGGTTCGACTCATATTGGTTCCTATGTTCGACCACTCTACGTAAGAAACTAAACACCAATGCTATTGTAACATAATAAGTACGCGTAACATTCCAAAAAAATTCAACGACCACTAACTACAAACTATCAATACACTACATATGCAAACGAAACACGACATATTACTTATAAAACAAAATAGACTTTTCGAACAAGCGATAGCACATTCAGTTACAAGGAAAAAGATGGCGGTGTTAGGAGAAGTTCCTGAACTGATGAGCCGGAAATGTGGGTACGGAAATAACCGATGACAGCCGGTAATTATACGCTCACGGAGAAGGGTCAAATACTGTTAAAAATCGCTTTTGGTAAGAAAGGCAAAAATAATATAAAGAAAGGGTGTCGAAAATAAGGTTTTATGTAGTAAGTATTTTCGGATACTGGAACCACATGGGCAGTTTGAGAACAGGACTTTAAGTGATACCTGCGTGCTGGCTACCACCTAGCGGCACGCAGGGAACCAGCAATTTTGAGAGGTCGCGTGCTCTTGGATGATCACGTGGTCTCTTGGCATGAGATTTTCCTGACGTGAAATTTTCCTGACGTGTGAAATTTTCCTAATGTGTGAAATTTTCCTGACGTAATAAATTTTGTGTTCTGGCGTGATAAGTTTTCAGTCCTGACGTGTTAAATTTTGGTGCTTGCGTGATGAATTTTGATTTGTGTATATTTTTCTGGTCCTGCAGAAGAAATAATTCTTGAACGGAAAGTTTGTGTCCTGGAATTTTTTTCGCTATGGCTTTCCATAAAAAATCGATGACATTTCGTTCGCTCAAAAATAGTTTAACAAAATAGACTTGACAAATTTACTGAAGAAATGAAGCTCAGTCACGTGTCATTGCTTTTAATGCTCGCTACTTCATGTTTTTCCATCTGTAACTCTGAAGGCATATCAGTAAAATAATACATGGACGGGGCATATGTCCGACGTGCTGCTGGTAACGTCCAGCGCACCCTATTGGTAACGAATTAAAACCTCGAACTTAAAGCTGTTATGAACACAGGTTCCGCTCAAGAAGCGAACTTCTGATTTAGCAAATTTACCGCCATAAAATTGGAGAAGTGGTTTCTCGGTTTTGCAACGAACTGAGTGTACGTTAATGACATGTGCCTAGCCAGCACGCGGGTAGCACGCAGGGACACACGCTTTAGCATTGGTTGATGTAACCTCAGCAGTCATCGGTTAGCTTTACAACACCGTGAAAAAAATGGCGGACTGTGAACGATTTTTAGCCTTGTCATGCAGTGGCGTCGCAGCAACTATTTCGTTTCTGCAGTAATGTTTAATAGCCGCGTGCTTGAAGCACGTACATATACAATAAAGACATATCTTGCCGATTTAACCGGCGTGTTATTCATACTGTATGAATACAGGACACTATCCTAAACAAAAGTCATCGACAGTAGAAAGATGCTCTCCGAAAAAGCGCAACCACAATTTCTAGGATTCACATTTTCTGAACATGAATTTTAAGCACCGATTTGTCTGTACAACAGACCACATTTACACTTCAGTCCTTCAGTCATGCCAGTTTGTTTGCGTATAGCGCTGCCTGTTGAGAATTCGGCTAGTGTAAAAAAATTTCCCGGGGAAAATAAGTGATACCTGCGTGCTGGCTACCGACCATCTAGCGTCACGCACGGAACCAGCGAGTCTCGCGACGAGAAAATCTAGCCAAATTCACGTGCTCTCTTTTCAAAGACACGGCAATATCTCGTGTAATATCGCGAAGTCTTGCTTTTCTAGCGAGGTCCTAGTGAGATTCCAGCTTTATTGAACTCTACCCTCGTATCAAGCAATAACGAAAAGTTAGTTCTTTCGAAGCCACGATGTAATTTCCGGCCAGAATTCGAGATTAATTTCAAATCGCTAAGTGTTCCAAAACAAAAGTTTAGCTGTTGTGATGGAAGACTGGTTTATTGGGGGTGAATATGCATGTTTTCAAATTTAAATTGATAGTTTCCAGGTTCATGGATTGCAGCGACTCCTTTTTCTTTCTTTTTCAAAATGACTGTTCAGAATATAACCACAACCATGCTGCATAGTATGAGCAGCAGGAGAATCCTCTCAAGTGTTATTCAAACCGATGGTTTCCATATGATTCCCTTAATCAGATCAGTTTGCCGTGTTTGAAAGAGAAACTAATTTCATGTGAGTACTGGTCGGACAAGAGTAGAATATTGCGACGTTATCAGAAGTAAATAATAATCTACCACGGATACCCGGCAGAGTCTCCTCTTCCACCACCACCAGTGTGGAGTCCACCAACTGGCAGTTTGGCTCCATATATCCATTGCCGTGCAGCTGGGGTTTGTTTCACCAAAAAGGTTTTTGTATATTTGTTTCTAATTGATCCGGATGGGTAGGTGATTTTGGGTTCTGAGTCGGTGATGACGAGAGGAGGACCTAAATTCTTAGTAAGGACCTTTACAAAGAGACTTCTGACCAGCCTGAGCATGCGCAAAAAGTACACAAGCACTTCCACTTGCCACTGCTCTCCCCCTTTCAACCAGAACCAGACCAATATGCATAAACAAGGAAGGTGCTTGAATGATAAGACACTTCGTCTTCAAGTTCAAATCAACAACATAAATTGTCGATAACCGATCATCATAGGTGCCTTCTTCAATGGAGTGACACACTACGCACAAGCACACCAACTTCGATTAGTTGCAGAAAAATTCCGCTGAGATAGTTTTGAATTTCGAAGTGAAGATGCGAAATGCGGTGGTTCTAATGAATCTAATGTACATTCAATTAGTGGTTGCAGATTTCTGCCTCTAATTTTGCTAAGTACTGGTTCAAAATTAATCCTAGGATTCAAATAAACCTCTTACATTCAACGGGATTAATTCTTTTGGTCTGGACCACCATCGGAAACGTGTTCTTATGTAAGAAAGTAAAATACCTTGAACAGTTGTCGAAATCCTAAATATTGATTGACTACACGAGATAACCAACATTTCTTATATGTATCTTTATGTCATTGAGTTAATTTACGATCATTATAAATGTAGCTGTGTTGTCGGTTCACCGATCACGTCTCATATTGATCATTGCACGTCCCCGTGACTTATATAACTTGAAGCTGCACCAACGTAGAATGGTGAGAGGTTTGAAAAGTTTGTCCTTTGAATAGGATTTGATCGATACACTTGATCACAGCAGGACGTTGACTTCTGTCACGAGGATTGCTTATAAGGGTGTTGGCTCATTACATACACAGCACTGCTCAGGTGAGAAATGGTTTTGTCTAATCTGTTGTGATGATAAGTTGTAAAGGAACCATAAACCCACACACGCTTTCAAATCTAACTTTTGATTTAGGCCACTGTTTAAGATCGGTCTTTCCTTAGAAATAATTTCTAGGCTTGATAAACGCCGACACTGTAATGTACGTCCTTTTTTCTTCTCAGGAAACATATGAACTCTACACATCCAGGTATCAAAACCCACAAAACATGATTGATTAGTTAACCTATGAAAAAACACACAATCCTTTGGTGAGGTGCAGTGGAGGATAATATAATATCTCGGTTATTGTCATGAATTGTCAACAACGAATCATTTCCCATTACACCCATGCCAAATATTAAACGTAGAGTCATGATTTATTGTTATGTACACGAACATTGTAATTAAAAATCACCAACAATGATTTTTACCCGCTTATGCACCTCCGCCTATATGTCTAATACCAAATTCTTCTTCAGTGTTCATTTGCCTTATCGCAATTCGGCGCTGTTTGGTTAAAAACCACTCGTTTCCTATTTTAAAAGCTGTCTTACTCGGAGGCCTTCCATGTGGCACGATCAGCTTATGACAGTGGTAACGATAGCCGCGGGTAGTGTATGGTGCTGATCATTGAATTACGACACTGTCTACTGTATTCTATGCTTCCTAGTAGACATTTTAATTTGTTTTGTTTTTTTGTTGTCCGCTTCCTCGTCCGTCATATCGCTTGAAGAATGAAAGTTGGCATATGTCTTCCTGTTGAGTTCAGTTAGGCACCCAAAATTGCTTTAGGCATCTGTTGCCTATCCTGGTCACAATTTTAATTTTCTTTTCTTTTGCGCCAGTATCTACCAATTTCGTTACTGTATCTTTATGAAATTTGACATGATGTGTTTCTACTGAGGACAGCAAGACTGCAGTAGATTTTCTGACGAATCTGACCACAGTGACGTTGAGTAGTGACAATTTTTTATGTGCCTGCCTCAATATCTAACGTCTCCCTGATGTGAATCTTCATGAGGTTTGGCAATTGTGTTCCTATTAAGGACAGCACGGCTGACGTTGCTTTTTGGATGGATCTGACTTCTTTGGGTACGTGTTGATGCTTGTTTCAGTTTGAGTTATCTTTGTGTCTGCTAAGTTTTTCGGTGAACTTTGGTGTGTGTGTTCACATTGAGGAAAATACTTCAGATGTTGATTTAGCAACCTGTCATCGCGTCTGTCTTAATGTCTGTCTACCAAGTTACTGAAGGAATGGTTCTTCATGAAATTTGACCTACATGTTCAGTAATGAGAATAGCACAACTGATGTTGATTTTCTTATGGATTCAACAGCCTGAAAATATTAACCAAATTAGCGCCCCTCTATCTTAACCGTTTGCGTTACACACAGTGAGCGCATATCATCGCATTGCACAGCCTCTTCCCATGACTCGAGATTTCCTCATTTGAGGCTTGGTGATACCTCATCTGCACAGTGGCAGATCTACGATTTCAGTAAGGGGGGGGGTTTAGGATTCGAAAGAATCCGAGGCGCGTAGCGCCGAGGAGAAGGAAGGTCGCGAGAAGGTTTCCCTCCTCCCGTGTAAGATTTTTTGGGATTTTTAGTAGCTAATTTCGTTTCTCTGGCGATTTTTTTTCCACTTTTTATTTTTGATCCTGTCCCGAGGGGGGGTTTAAACCCCCTGAACCCCCCCTGTAGATCCGCCTCTGCTGCAAGATGATTAGACGAAGTTGACCGCTGCCAAGAGTGAGCCAAGAAGCCTCTAAACACTTGAATCTCCCAATGTTTAAATACTAGTTCTTCGAGATAAATATCTCGAGATCACCACTTAATTGTCTCGGAGAGACTCGCTACGAGATATTTAAGTCGGGATCTCAAAATCCCGAGATAATTAGAAAAGTCATCTTTGGGTCAACGTATCTTTGTCTTGATAAATAAGAGTATTTTTCCGGAACTACAAATCAGATGCAAAGGCAGGTTTATCTATTTTCACAGACGCTGTTGTTGGTACCATTCGTGAATTTGAAGCAGAAGGCACTGTTTTGTTTGAAATAAAAGGTGTTAGCGTACTTATTATCACTTCTGTAGTAATGAAAGCAATGCTTTTCAATTCTAATAATCAACTGCTGCATAAATACCGCTCACAGTGATTTTTTGCCTTTCAGAGTTGATATAACTAATATCAGAGATATAGAAAAATAATACGTTTACTAACTTATATAACAAATGAGTGACATACAATAAAGCAAAAACATTTGGTTATCTATATCTAAACCTGAGATCCTCGAAGGAAAAAGCCGCTTCAACAAAGATACCGTTGTGTAAGTATAATGTCTTTGGCTTCAATGAAGACCAGCGTACTATTCAATATAATTCAACATAAATCATGTAAGGAATAGAAAAAACGGGACAGTAATTATTTACTATTCATACAGTTGACATTCAATCAGAAGACATAAGAAATCAAAAGTATAAGTATTTCAATAGTTAAACAATTATATAAATAAAACCTGACACCATTGCAGTACCCATGACTGATTTTTCTCGCGCAAGTCTGCCAGAGGCTAGTAGCAGTAGCAGTAGCAGTAGCAGTAGCAGTAGCAGTAGCAGCAGTAGTAGTAGTAGTAATCTTTATTCAAAAGTCGGTGAGATTGAACAATGAAACGTTAGCACAAGTGCTACTATCCGACAAATTTAAAATCTACAAAATGAAGATACAGAACTAAAATANCCCCTATATTAATATAGGGGGCCTCGCTTTTGAGGTCCAAAATTCAATTTTTTGCCTATGTCATTATAATAAGAATAAGTCATTTTAAATAATAAGCTGTTCTAGCTAATTCTACAGTACGGATAATATACAGAACTTAAACATAAATATAAATACAAATGTACACATACATGTTACGGAGCGTGTAGGCATCCATATCAGTTTTTACAAGAGCAGATCTCAAAGAAAAAATCATGAGCAAGAGTGGCAAATTCATATAAGGCAGTACATTGTCTCATTACTGATGGCAATGAGTTCCACAGCAAAGTACCTTTATGGGAGATTGAGTTACATGCGTAAGTCATCGTATTAAAGCGTTTCACATAGAGACAGTTTTCACCTTTGAGACCGTATCCAGACTCTCTAAATTGAAGCTTTCCTGACAAAGGACAGGGTCCAATGATATGAACATTTTTGAATACCCTCAATAGATAAAAATTTCATCCGCCAACTAGTTATCTAAGAGTTGTGAGTAGCTTGACTCGCTGTCATTGACCACAAATTTTAAAGCACGGTGTTGTATCTTTTCCATTTTCCTACTTTTCTGTATTCCACATAGGTGCCAAACGAGGGGCAGTGATTAAAATAAAATCTTATAAATGCATAATATAACTTAAGCTTACTGTTAATGCCTAAAACATTACGAAGACGGAACAAGGCATTCATCTGTCTTGAAGCTTTTTTGCAAATAACATCAACGTGCTCGTGGAATCTTAGCTGGCTGTCAAGTTGGACACCCAGCTGCTTACCGGACTCTTCACACTCAATCATAGTATCACCAGATATGAGATACCTTTCATTATTATGTACACGGTTCCTAGAAAAGATGATTGACTTAAATTTACCAAAGTTTACAGCCATTCCATTAGAGGAGAACCAATCCATTGCCATCTGCCCAGCTACCTTGAGGCTGAGGCGAACTGCAGATAAAGAGGAGCCTGCTTGCAATAGGGTATTGTCATCAGCGTAATTATATAACTTACAGTGACCGCTTATAGCGTAAAATATATCATTGGTAAAAATGTTGAATAACATGGGGCCTAAGACAGACCCTTGAAAAACGCCCTTGGCGACATTTAACCAGTCACTGACAATGGAGCCAATTTTCACTCTCATCCTTCTATCACTGAGATAGGACATTATGAGGTTACATGTATTCGATGTGCAGCCATAGGCTTTTAGTTTGGCAACAAAGAGCTCATGGGGGAGGCAATCAAAAGCCTTAGACAGATCAATTAGTATGCACCCAGCAAATAAATTATTATCCAGAGCTAACCTTACATCTTCAGTTAGATGCAACAAGACATCCTGACAAAAACCTTTACGGAAAGCACATAAATTTTCATTTAAAATTTCATCAAAATGTAGTTTCAATTGGTCTAGAATAAGTCGTTCAAAAACTTGGTTGACAGCAGTTAGCACACTAACTGGTCTATAACAGGATTTATTCATTCGGTCCCCTTTCTTAAATACTGGGCAAACCTGACTTTTTTCAACATAGAGGGGTACTCATTAGAGGCTACTTGTTGAATATGGGTGTTAAGAACTTGCATATTGCATGAGCGCCGTACTTGAGGAATCACGGATGTAATGAGTCATAACCCATTGATTTATTGCATGTAATGCCCTTAAGCTTTCACAGGACGTCGTTTTCAGTGACAATTGAGAAGCTGAGGACCCGTTGAATCCATCCTTCTGCACTTTTGGAGAGAATCGAGGGGACACTGTTCAACGCGTTCTCGCGCTCCGTCGCCGTCAAAATAAAAGCAGATTGTTTGCTGTTGAACTCAACGGGTCGATAGTCAATCACTTAATATTTGTTCAAGCGTAGACACAGTTAGGCAGTAACTAAAATATCGTCTTGACTATTATGCAATAATTCAATGCTTATGTTTATTGAAGCATTATCGGTTTTGCGGCCCTAAACGCATTTTTGGATCCTCGTTGAATGAGATAGACTTGATGGAGGTATTAACATTGACTAGAGATATAAAACGACATTGCAAATTTCATTGCAAATCACCAATTCTCACCATTGTCTGTCACACATTCGCTGACTTGAAAGTCGGTGACTTTACCACTTAATATGCTCTGCCTTTTATTGACTGGGATTTTTCTCCGACAGCAATTAAGCTGCGACCGCAGCGGGGGGGGCTCAAGGTTCAAATCCGTGCTGAGACTGTTATCAGCGAACTACTTTTCTCGCCGATAATGTCCCTTTAAAAGGTATCACTGTCTTTGAAGAAAGTAGTGCAATATGGAAGGAGAGCCATAGTAAATATCGAAGGGGTGCAATATGGAAGGAGAGCCATAGTAAATAACGAAGGGGTGCAATATGGAAGGAGAGCCGTAGTAAATAACGAAGGGGTGCAATATGGAAGGAGAGCCGTAGTAAATATCGAAGGGGTGCAATATGGAAGGAGAGCCGTAGTAAATAACGAAGGGGTGCAATATGGAAGGAGAGCCATAGTAAATAACGAAGGGGTGCAAATGGAAGGAGAGCCGTAGTAAGTAACGAAGGGGTGCAATATGGAAGGAAAGCCATAGTAAATAACGAAGGGGTGCAATATGGAAGGAGAGCCATAGTAAATAACGAAGGGGTGCAATATGGAAGGAGAGCCATAGTAAATATCGAAGGAGTGCAATATGGAAGGAGAGCCGTAGTAAATAACGAGTCCTCAACAGTAATCGCTTCATTATCCACGTGTCACAATTCGGTCATTCGCAACTGTCAAGATCCTGTGTTGAATATAAACTAAAAAGGTTCACCAACATCTCATTAAATTTACACAGCGTGATTTTTATTTGCTACCCTCTGTTGGTTTGGGTTTTTATTAGTTGCTCAAAATGTGAGAGAGATATTTAAGAATGTCGCATGGTAAAATGGTTTAGTTTACTTGTATTACTATTTATTTCACTTATAACAATTTGTGTGTATGTCTTTCATTTGAACTTTTACAACGTCTCACTTTATTATTCCTACTGTTTTTGTTTTACCGTGTTTCTTATTTTTTCGTATATTTATTCATTTTTGCTATCGTATATCTATTTATTTTTGTCATTTATTTTGCACGGTATAATAGTTTTTATTCATTTTATTTGTTGATAATGTGTTTATGTTGTACACTGTTTGAAGCGGGCCCTGCTGGAGAACAGTGAAGCTTACTAAGCAGTCTATTTACTTTAAATGCACATTTCATCGCCACTAGTTCACAAATTTAACATAAAAATGAAGAAACACGTGATAAAGCCTAGATGGTTATTTCCTCTCATTTTGTGTTGAAACCTAGTGACACGACACACATCAATATAGAGCAATGTTGAAGTACCAAGATACAAGGTCCGACGCACAATCTATTTTCAGACTCGGGGTCCAACAATGGTCAGGCGTAGGGATACTTATTATCCTTCCATTACATCAGGGGTGATTACATCAATACAAAGGTGATCGCGTAGGGGGTCCCCATAAGAAGATTTAGNGGGAAGGCTCAGATCGAATTTCAAGTGTCAAATTCGGAACACGGCGCATTCGTAACGAAACTATAGCTAAGTATAGGCTCTCCCGCCATGTCTCAGGCGACCGGCAGTGGCGCTGCGCACTACGACTCCATTTCCGTCGTCTGCTTCACTGTGCAATGAAGAAAATAACTTCATTTTATTAAAGAAAATGGAATCTGAGTGACGATGAAAACAAAAGCTGCTGGTAAGATGTCAAATTTAATCAAAGCCTTAGTGAATCACTCAGAAACTCATAATTCTCTCTTTGTCAAACCTTACTTAAGACGATTTCCAAAGCAATCGCGTCATTAATGCCAACCCAAAAACGGATTTGGTCTTTAGGGCAATTAAAGACTATTTTAAATACAACAAATTTGTTACGAACAGATTGCACAAATATAAAAAGTGTAATAAGCATTACAAAAAGAAGTAGGTTTTGGCGCAAACGCTGTGAACCATAAACAAGTAGATCTCTTATTATCAAAACATGAGTGAAGTCGTGGTGGTGCAGTGGGAAAGCAACCGCGCTCTATCCGCCAGATCGTGAGTTCGAGTCTGTTTAGCCGTTTTTCATGTTTGACACGTTCCGTTTTTTTTCTATTTCTTTGCCTTTTTTTCTTGGATAATACTTCAGGAATCAAGGAAAATGCTTGATTTTTAGAGGAAAAAACAAAATTTTTCCCCCATTCGGTGCTATGCGCATCTAATCGTGCTTTGCACAAATGTTTTAGACATAGTGTTGGCCCCCCCTTATGATATCCCAGATCCGCCACTGGTCCCGGACCATCTGGATCCGCTCCTGCCTTTTCATTCTAACATCGGCTCGTCGATGTTTTATGCACCCTGCATACACGTACAAACGGTGACGCGTCGATGTTGTGGTAGTTGCGATCAGTAAAAGCGGCTTCTAGTATCTCCGGTCCTGGATCCTACTAAGAAAGTTTTGCTTGCTGCGTTAACCTTTCCCACTTACTGAAACTTCGCTTTTACCGCCTTAAATGGGAAAGCGACTATTTTGACAAGTTCATAACGGTAAATGGAATAGATCTAAAGCTGGTTTTGCGATAAAAGGTGGGTTTAGAGCCAAAATCACTATGTATTCGTACTCATTTCTGCTTTGAACTAGAACATTTTGTAACATAAGCGTTTTCAAGAAAGTAAGTTAAAGTTTTTGGAGCGACAACCTACGGAATTTCTAACATTACCACATCCATTTGAATATCGTAGACGAGATTACACTCTACCACAGTGCTACCAACGGTAGCACTGTGGAATGTTGTTTAATATGGCTTCGCATTGGTTAAAGTAGCGAAATCGACGTCATTCCCATTGGTTGAAATGTGGAAAACCCCTTTCAGTTTACTGTTACTTAGTATGGCGACCACCTTTGACTTAAATAGTTGTAATTTATTAAAACGGACACTGATCGAAGTAAACAAAATCAAGGAAACCCCGATCCTGTGGCTTAATCCCAAACAACTTCAGTGCATAGAAGGAGTGTGCAAGTGGTGGTGATGTGATCGGTAAACTTCCGACCAAGCATGCGCATTGATGCCCACACACGGAATTCCGTGTGACATGTTCCACAAGGCCACTTTTCAGTATAGGTGGCGCTGTGTCAGAGGGTAAGACGAGATAAGCATTCATCGTCTCAGACAATAGATGGCACCTCATGCCTAACGTTGACCTACCATCAATAACCTCTTTGAGGCAAAAGCGTCTCATTATAATCTGCGTAATAAATCTGTGCTACGTGTGAAACAATGTCGAACAGTGCGCCAAGGTTTAAACCCTTTATCAGTGTACGACGCTAAACTCTGGAACTCTCTTCTAAATGAGTCCAAGTTCATGGACTATAAACTTTTTAAGAATTTCATTAAATCTTGGACAGAACCACCGTGCTGGTGCGGGGTATGCAGATTTTAAATCTGGTGTGTATGCGTATGTTTGTGCATGCCATACTTTCATGATATCTTATCAATATGTGTTTTTTCTCATCTTGTCATGTGTTTTGTTTTATCATTATTTTATTGTTCATTATCTTATTATTTATGCTTTTTATGTTATTATTCACAGTCGGTGATATTAGCCTTCAGTTAGTGTTTGTCTGTTTTGTCAAACTGACTATAAATAAAGAAATTGATTGGTTCATAAACGCTAGGTACGTTATTAAACGTAATGTTCTCACGAACGTCACGGTGACTGTAAAAGGTCAAGATGCGATTCTTTGTCTCCAATCTGATAGAGTTACTATCAAAATAGATGGATATAATAAAACATGTCGATAGACGTACTGAGACTTTCGATATACTTACATGTACTAACTCTAGATAGAGTTCTATATCTATCGATAAAATGTGAATACTTTGATTTAAAGGCCCAAACTCGCCTGTTTCGCGGTTATTGTGGGACTTGCTTGATGTATTTTGAAAGAAAGTGTAACCACATGTACACATTCAATTGTTCATGCTTTTGAGGCCATTGCGATGGGAAGTTTTAGAGTTTCTGAAGTGACAAATTGAAAAAAGATATTTTAAGAGAAAAACACGTACTGGGAGATTATACTATTAACAAGGAGTATACAAAGTGCTTATAGACCTGCATTCCCTACAAGAATCCAACTTTTATTTCAGAACACTTTCTTCTACAAAATCGGTCTCGACTTGTTCCTTACTCATACAGGTAGTCAGCTGAGAGATTTCTGAGTTTTGCGAAGAACTTTAAGTAGGTATTCCTTGAAACTGTGCTCGGCATCTAACGGAACTGAGACTCCGTGACCAGCCAACTTGTAGAATCTCTGTCTCAGCCAATAACTGCCAATTCCTTTTAAGCCTTGAGCCAAATTTGACTAAGAAACTATTTGAGAGCAATTTCAAAGCGGCAAATGGTCAAAATTAAAAGTTGTATAGTGTTTGTAACGGAAAGCGTATTCACAGACGGTTTAATTGCAGACAGTTGAAAAAGTTGACAGTTCCTGTAAATGATTTTGAATTAAAAAATGATCGTTGACGCAGAGCTCTCCGTTTGTTTCCCTAGTGGATCTAAGATGTCGGAAAATGAGAACACCACAATTTTTAAATGAAAAATGTCGACGTAAGCTGTGAAAACTTTATGCTGGTGACGGTTTTTAGTTTGATTGTGTCCGTAGGTTAAAGGGGAGGCAGGCCTCCGGGCTCACTTTTAATACACCTATGTTTCTTCATTACACGCATGTGTCATTCCAAAAAGCATACCCAGGCATCTTACATCTTACAGAAGTTAGAGAAAGAGGTTTGAACGTGCAGGGTTTATGCTTTGGGATACCTTTAATATTTGTTTGAACGTGCAGGGTTTATGCTTTGGGATACCTTTGCAATATTTGTTTGAACGTGCAGGGTTTATGCTTTGGGATCCTTTGTAATATTTGTTTGAACGTGCAGGGTTTATGCTTTGGGATCCTTTGTAATATTTGTTTGAACGTGCAGGGTTTATGCTTTGGGATACCTTTGTAATATTTGTTCGGTCAGGAAGAAAGCTAAAGCATACTGTCATCGCACATGATAACAATTTTCCAGTGAGAGAGTACTCACCTGTATATTGATGAAGGCAAGGCAGTGCACCATAGTGGGCTGGGGAGGGGGCTAGCCTCCACACTTTTTTTAGTGCTGCGTTGCCCATGGTCCATGAGTGGCGCACCATAGGGGGCTGAGCAGGGGCGGATCCAGGATTTTGAGTTGGGGGGTAGGGCAGAGTATTAGCCAGGATTTTTCCTGTCAGATATTCTGCCAAATGGAATCTGAGAGAATTTTAGGGTGGGGGGCATGGCCCGCTTGGACCCCCTCTAAATCCGCCACTGCTGAGGGGACTACTGACATACACTTTTTCAGTGCTGCGGGTCGCCGATGGAAGCTAGAGGATGATAGAAGGTGGAGGGTGGTCGAAGGTGGGGTGTGGCCAACGGGGGAGGAGGGATTGGTCGAAGGTGAAATGTGGTCACTTGAGTTGCGGATCTACCGTAAAGCAAATGATGGTGTAATTTGACAAAGCTGTGGGGGTAGGTTCAGTTGGTGGAGAGAGAGCAGAAACGATTATCCCTCCACTGAAGTAAACCTGCCTGGGCTGATATGTAAGATTAAATGCTTTCATGTGCATCGATTCACGTTGTTGGATTCGGCGTATGTTTCTGATAATCTGCAATTAAAGTTTTTTTGTTCCCTTCGGTATCAGCCAAAGTAGAAGGGTCTGGAGTACTTAGGAACCAAGGTGACGAAGTAATTAACGACTCTAATAGCACTCGGACGACGTACCGGTATCCGCTTTAAAAACCATTTGCGCACCAAAAAGTACAACAGTTGATGAACCAAATATCACACTCCTCCATCATTTTTTTTTTCATCGACGTTGGCATTGCACCTGGTTACACAACACACGCGCTATTGAACTATGAAAACAACACATCTGCTGGGAAATGTCTGTAAAATTATACGTCGCCGGATGGCAAAACTGGGGCAAAGCAGACATAACATGACCGGATGGCCATTGTTAACAAGTTCTTCACACTTGAGCCATCACAGTCGCGAACAGAAACTAAGCGAGGACAGGGGCACATCCTGGTTACTGGTGCGCAGCAAGTTTCACACAAACAATTTAAACACGTGTGGATTTTCTNTACTTTCTGGGCCCTTTATTTGATAAAATAAGCAAAAGCCAAGCATCATTTCATATCGGCAACAAAGGTTAAGCTCTGACGCTTTTCTCTGTGTCGCATTCGTGCCAAAGTAGCCACTATTTAAGAAGAAAATGACACTAAGACTCACCAGGTACATCATCGTCGTCTGCCATTTTTGCGGCAAAGTGGCGTTCTCGATCGCTTTCCGGTCGTTCCCGATCGCGGGTTGGCCGGGGTGCAAATACCTTGAACACCATTTTCTTTGTATTTTATAATGATTACCACAAATTATGTTTTCGACATTTCAAGTAGATCTAACATGTGTTCACCAGTGAACTCACGTGACAACACGCTCTCGTTTACAAAGCCAACCGGTGGATGATAAATACGACTAGAGTTGGGCTGCGTTTGTGTTGTGTATGGCCATTTATGTATTTTCAAAAAGTAAGGCCTATGGAGACTCTGCCGGCGATAAAGGAGGGTAGGTAATGCAACAATAGATTTCAATGTAGGTTCGTCTTTTATATGTGTTTATATATTATTCAACATAACCACAATGGGAGGACATGTTTTATCTATACGCGTTGAAGCACATTGGCGGCAGTTCACAAATGAAATTACTTTGTAAATTTCGGTTAAAACATTTAATGGTATTGTGTGGTTCATTGTGTCAACTATATTACTTTAATGGATGCGACTACACTATAAAACTTCGTGAAGTTGAGTTGGTGGTGTTTGCAAATTCTTTTAGAATACACGAGGTCGTAGTTCTTCCTCTAGCAAGTCATCCTCGTAATCTAACATAGTTTTTATTGAAGCCAATTGGTGTCGCTAAGTGGAGGCAAGTCTTCACACTCAGCTGTTCATGTAAACAAATTACTTTGATCACAGTATTAGAACGTAGTTCATTCACTACAGCGTAATGAATGAACTACATTCGTACGGTGTGTATGCAAACGAGTGTTCAAATTGTTGTAAGTTTGGCATTTGTTCAGGCATCTGAGCATCGATGTTATAAAACAATGGTTTTTGTTAATATGTTTGGACACGTCTCGGTACGGTTGTCCTGAAGAAGGACGGTGATCAAAAGCTTATCTTATTGTAACTCACCAGGACTGGCCGTGAGCATAGTTGCCACCCAGCTTCAACCCGATCTGAGTGTGTTGGGATCCACACAGCTTAGTCACGGATTCTAATTGGCATTACTGCAATTAACTGACATTTTTTCGTAGTCGTAGAAGCGTTTTACGCACGTCTGTTCTAATGAATTGTGTTGCATTTTCAGATTCGTCCAGAGGAATTACCGCGGTGACTATTCCGTAGTTTGATCGAACAGAAATCTATCAGGAAACATCAGCAAGGGAAATAAAATTTATGCTGTGTTTGCAAACATCAGTGACCAATTACGTCGACAAACGAATCGACTTTCTCATCGATACACATTCAACTCGAGACGGAAAGCCGCATCACCACTGCGCAAAGACCAATCATAAATCACACGCACCGTGACGTCACACAGAGCAACTACAAGTATGCCACAATTCGATAAATTGCCGAGAAATCTTGACGAGTCGTGTAGGAGCGCTACTCCAACCAGCCAGCAAGAAGGGTTTACAGGACACGCTGTTTGTGACCACGTTGACCCCCACGTTGGTATGGGCAACGGGGCCAGTGCCTCACACATTGTGGTCGATGGGGAGACAATAGAATACAGCAAATTGAAAATCATTGTTCCTCAGATTCACGCGGAATTGAAACACGCTAAAGTGACACTTGGGCAGTTGGAAACTATCATAAAACAAAAAGACAAACAGCTAAGCGAGAAGGATGTGGAGAATTTGCGTTTGAAGGAAGAAATTGATAAATTGCGTTCTGTTCTGCAACATAAGGTACATAAAGATGGCAAGCCCGACATTTTGGCCACAATTTCCGAGGAGAAGGCGAAAGGACACAAAGGCAAGCGTCAGGGTGTGTCCGGAGAGAGCTCTGGTACGAGCTCTTCTCATCACATAGAATTGAAGAGATACGAGAAGGATTTCAGGTGAGACATAATCAGCATTTTGCTCATCATTTTTTGAAAACAGGTCTTCATTAAATGAGGCGGTTACTTACTTCGTGAACATTTACTGAATGCCTGCGATCGGATGATTCCAGAGGCCTATGCATACTCAAAACAATTGCACTGCATGCCCGATAGCAAACATGCCCCAGTCCTCAGTAAAGGATCATCGCGTTCGTTCTCTTTTCTAGCTAAGAGCGATTTATGAACGAACACACTGTGTTTTATATTGCTTACGTCAGATATGAAGCAACTGTTACGTGCGCTAGGCTCGATATAATTAGCGATAGTTAGCTATTAATTATTACGTTAGCCTAAGGTACTCCTGCTACTTGTATTACCGATAGTCAATATACTTGCGGGCTAAAAGCTTGTCTCGCGTTCAGTGAAGTGCGTACGGAAGGGCGGAAACTAAACGGTCGTTAAGTCAACACAACGTTTATATTGTGTTAATGAAACACACGCATATGGCGCCTAAAGCATCGGTTTATTTTACACTGCACCAAACACGAATAAGTACGTGTTCAATTAAAAACCCTCTGTGATATTTTCATTTGCCACCAATAAAGTAGAAATATCACCCTTACAAAGGGTTACGAAGTACTGTGGCATCTACATGTAACTGTTGTGTTGAGCTTTTCCACGAAGCATGCAGGTTGTACTTAATGGCCACTGAACAAGATACAGTGTAGTGTCGATTTTACCAATTAATACTATCATGGTAATTTCCGCGTATGTGAATTACTTTGCATGGTTGCACACTTCCGATTACATTAGCTGCGTTTACTTCCGAGATATGAAAAACAAATCCTTTACTGAAACTAATTTCCTAACAGAACTTGGGTGACTTGCAACATCGCAAGATTGAAACACAATTGTTCGTCGGCGTTAAATAAACTGCGAGAACAACTCGTAACTGTTACCTGATAGCAAAGCTACCTGAGGTCTCTCTTCTGGGTATCGAAGACATTATAACGTGTTAGTTGCGCACCTTGAGCAAAACTTGCGTTTGTAATATTTGTTAATTTGTTACCAATGAAAACACATCAATCTTTTTAAGTTAGCTAGTCACGTGGGACCATAAACGGCTGAGAATTGTTCTAGTTTAGAGAGTAACACGGTTAAAATGAAACCAATTTGGAAGTTTTGAAGGACTAACAAGTTTGCATCCTTAAGTTAAGTGTTAACTGACAAAGGCTTACTTTATGAATTTTAATTCAATAAAGAAGCCTCTGGACTGTAGTCTTTTGAGACACACCTAAAAAAATATGAAATCTTGTATAGAGTACTACTACGCTGGTTGAAAGGGATCCTTGTTAGAGTGTACCCTTTTTAGAGTTACCAGGCTATAAAGTGTATCCTTTTTAGAGTTACCAGGCTATAAAGTGTACCCTTTTTAGAGTTACTAGGCTTTAAAGTCGGTTTACCCTTTTTAGAGTTACTAGGCTATAAAGTGTACCCTTTTTAGAGTTACTAGGCTATAAAGTGTACCCTTTTTAGAGTTACTAGGCTATAAAGTGTACCCATTTTAGAGTTAGTAGGCTATAAAGTGGGTGTACCCTTGTTAGAGTTACTACGCTATAAAGTGTTCCTTTTTTAGAGTTACTACGCTATAACGTGTACCCTGTCGTACAGGACTTAGGTGGATTGCTAACCTTTCGTTAGGAAATTGCCTTCGACAAACCAATCCATCTGAGCGCCACATTCGTATCCCGTACACGCTGTCTATAGATCCTACGCCGGGATAATCTCAATGGGCTATAAAATAGTTGCCTGACACATGAAGTGTAACATTTTTTGGAAGTGCTTAACTTGATATGATACTAGAATAAAAGTGTTGTCAAATTACTATTTTCCGATACATGTTCCTACAGAAAGTCCGCCCCACCCCTCATACTGACTCTCGTCCTCAGAGAAAGAGCATCTTGTCGATAAGATTAAAGAAAAGCCTTTCCTGAGGACTCATCACCCTACACATACGAGCAGAAGAGCTTTTTGCAGCGAGCTATGGCATGGAAAGCCACATGCAACTCTTGTAGGAATTCGAGAAATAACTTGGGCTTGTATAGTATAGGCGTCATTTTGACAGAATTAAACATAAGTCCAGATTTTACGTGGTGCTTTCAGTTGCTAAGCACTTTGAAAATTATTACTTGGCGATTGACCTGGTCAGTCATAACCCTTTTCAGCTGCAGGGGAACACACAAAGGAGCAACACATCATTTTTATGCGCCCATATATTTATATGTGGTCGCATGTTGCCGTCTTCTCTGTCTGGGCGTGCGGCGTCCGTCGTCCAGCGTTCAGCGTCCTTAGCTGAATCCCCTAAACCCCTCACAGCATGTTGATGAGATTTGGCAGATGTGTTCCTGTGAAGCTGACGACGGATGACGATGAATTTTGGACCTCTCTGACTACCGGTGTGCCCCCTAGTGACCATTTTAGTTTTTTACGCTTACCACTGTATCTTCGGAGGTCCTCAGCGGATTTTCATAAAATTTAGCAGTTAGGCATCTAATTGTGAGATGGTGCCATCCTCCCGTTTTCGGACGGATTCGAGGTACTTTGCGCCACCTAGTGGCCATTATTACTGTTTTCGAGTCCCTTTTTGACGTCTGCTCTTTTTATCAACCAAACCGCTATAGAGATGATTTTGAAAATTGTAATGGCATACAATGTTCTTACTGTGAAGAGGGCGGCTGACGATGATTTTCCGACGACTAAGACTACTACGACGCCTCTTAGTGACAGTGTTGTCTGTTTTTGCGCCCAATGCTGTATCTCCTAAACGCTCTACATGATCTTTATTGAATTTTTCTTGTGTATTTGTATGAAGTTGACAACAGAGAATGACGGCTTTCGGACGGATCGGGCTACCGGCGTGCCCCCTAGTGGCCATTTTAGTTTTTTTAATTTTACCTCTGTATCTTCAAATGTCCTCAACGGATTTTCATAAAATTTGGCAGGTAGGTATCACTGAGTTAACGCTATCCTCCGCATTTTAGTTTGATTCATGGTATTTTGCGCCATCTAGTGGCCATTTTTACTGTTTTCGAGTCCTGCCTCCCGTTCAGTAAGGCTAGGACCTCACTAAAAAGCAAGACTTTGTGAGATTACGCGAGAAATTGTCGTGTATTTCAAGTGAGAGCACGTGACTTAGGCTAGATTTTAGCTAGGTCCTAGCGTAGGTCCTAGCGTTACTGAACGCACGCCTGTTGTTCGATGTCAACCAAACCACTCTAAGGATGTTTGTGGAAATTGGCATGCATGTGAAGAGGAAGTGTGACGATGATTTTCCGACGACTTCATCCACTGTGGCGCCTCTTAGTGGTAATTACGTTTTTTTTGCGTCTACAGCCTTTTAGGGGCAATTTCAGATTTTAGGTTTTTTCGGTTACTCAGAAGTTTCTTGACGGATTTTTATGGAATGTGGTAAATAGCTTTGATGACACATACCAGTTTTCAGCCTTGTTGGTTCCCTGCGTGCCGAGTCAGTACGCTAGTTACCACCTAGCGGTACGCTGGGAACCAGCGAGATTTTCAGATGGATTCGACGTATTCTGCGCCATCTAGTGGCCATTTTTATGTTCCAAATGAACACCCCTAGAAGCACACGTTTGTGGTGCATTCGAGGGCGCTCTTGTTTAAAGCTTTCAATGGTTTGGGTATTGGATCTGGCTTGTATTTAATTTATGCACACAGACCCATTTTTGTTTTCTGAAGTCTTGTCGGTTTCCCAAATCAATGTTTTCGAGCAAGGGCTCCACTTCCCCACATTTGAAGGGAGAGGGTTTATAGCCTAAGTACCCTCATGATAAGACTGTTGAAGACTTGTAAATGAAGAAATCCACTCGTGATTTTCCAAATTAACGGGATGGACGGCAATTGATGCCAAAAGCACCAAACGATGGCATCGTGATCAGTTATTTCTATTTGGCATCAGACATGTCTGGCTGACACTTGTTCACGGCCTTGTCGCACTTGTAACCATCTCACACTATCAACAATGATATTCCATCATTTATGTTTTTGTGTTGTCAATGGAACATCCTTCAAAGAATGACCCCCTAAATGAAATGAATGATCACCAATTCCTTGTTACTGTGAGGTATTCTTTTTAAAAATATAACTTCTTTATTTTTTTAAACAGCCAATTTTCAGGTGCTTCTTGATTCACTAAGTCTTCGCCTCTGTAGACTTAAGATGATAAATGTCACATTCGAATACCACTGTAGACTTACAGATGACAAATGTCACATTCGAAAAGCAGTTTTGTTATTTTAATGCCTGCTTGCCTTGAGCAAAAATTTGAAAAGGTTAAAGAAAACCATAGATGTCATAGGTATGCACGCCCGCCTTTTGCTAAAAATAACTTTTTATCTCGACCTGTTTCATTCTCGGTTTACGAGCGATTTAGAGGTTTGGCAAGAACTGTCTGTAGGTTATTGCTCGGCGCCTTGAATGACCGGCTGGGTATCGCTCGACGCTTTGAATGACCAGTTGGGCATCGCTCGACACCTTGAATGACCGGCTGGCCATCGCCAAATTACATTTATAGAGCTTGTTACTAGTCCTTCTCTAAGCCCATAAATCACTTTAACTCGAGTATAAAGGTTCTGAGGCCACTTTCATAATGTTAATTGGTCAAGGTCTTGCGGGTGCATAGAAGCTGTTTTTACAGGTTCATGTTTGCATAGTTGTTTTTACTAAATGTTTTGTGTTATGTTAAAAACATTTGATACATGGAGCTTATCTGATCACATGAATGTTACATCTGCATGCCAACACATCTATTGGTGTGCACAACAAAGGTAAACATAACACATCTTTTTAGATGTTCTTGGCTTCTAGGTTTGTTTGAACCTGAAAAAAACAATGAGCTTGTTTTTGGCCTCGTTACCTTAGGGTTCACAGACAATTGTTTTAGCGCTAAATTGGTCAACTTTTGAGTCTCACAAGTATTGTTTGCACTATGTTTACTTGATAGGACATGTGGGCGTTTGCTTTTCGACATTTCGCATTATTTTAAAACATTTTCGGCATGGTGTTTGTGGTGAATGCGGCAACACGGCTTTCAGTTTCAATCACGCGGGAAGGTCTTCGCTAGTAGATGGCACAAATTTGTGAGTGATGCCTGAGTATGGGACAAGTCAGTCGAATTCATTGGTGTATAACTATTACTTCGTCGATTCTTGCATTGTCTAGATTACTGTAGAAAATCATGCTCGGACGGCACGCCATAGGGTGCTGGTAGAGCTATAGTCCCATTTTTTTCAGTGCTGCGTCGCTCCTGAGCTCACCCAACCCAGAAATAGAATCAGCCAGCCTTGATAAAACCGGCGAGTGTCCTTACTATTCAGCAAATAGGCATATGCCTGTTAGCTAGTGGTTAACGGATGCTCTATGTATGATTCACGGAAAGCAGGCGTGCGTTCAGTAGACGCTAGGACCTACGCTAGGACCTAGCTAAAAGCTAGTCAAAGTCACGTGTTCTCATTCAACATGCACGGCAATATCTCACGTAATCTCGCGAAGCCTTGCCTTTTAGCGAGGTCCTAGCGTTACTGAACGGGAGGCAGGTCGCAATTTTGAGAACGCTGCCGCGTCACTCGCAAGCCCATGATTCCATACCTTAAGATCATTTTGGACTATCAGGGGTTGGAAACGATTCCATAGTTATGTCTCTAGTCTAAATTCTAACTACTAACTTCTAAACCCCCAGTTCCAGAGCAGCCGACACCAATTTCGCTGTACATATCTGCAGTACCGCGCCCTTAACCTCCATAAAGTATGCTAAAAACCTGCTGCACACACTGCTATACAGGTGAGATTAACTACAGTGCCGGGGACCAGATTCCCCACCTGGACTGGCCCTCGGAACTAGTATTTGCTCACTCGATGGAACATTTTTGGTACGCCTGTAGCGTTTATTGGGACGGGATATGGTATAAGTACTTCGGATTTCATGTCTGCTAGTCCAGGGTTGGGGTTTAGAGGACAGCAGCTGGAATTTAAATGCGCTGCCACTGAGTCGTTTCGATCCCCTGGCCATGGGAATTAAAAATAATGCCAAAATTACAACAATTTTGACATCGTTCGTCCACCATTTCAAACATGGAATGTCCCATATCAAACGCAGACTCCCTCTCAATGGCAATGAAACGTTTTGCCTTCATAGAGGTTATCAACCTAGTTCTTTTCCTGATTTTGTGTTGACCGCCACAAATACATGCATGAAGAAAATTAACATGTATCCGCCTAATTGATCATAGGACTTACCATGCTAATCAATCGCTGCATCTATGTTCACTTTTGCAGAGAATTACTATTTTTTCGGTCAGGATATCGGCAAATGATTTTCTAGCTTCCAGTTCAACACCAGAACGTTAACTGGTTCATATCCAATAGTTGCGTCACCTGTCGAATCTGTCTCTTCATGTAGTCTCGTCATATATTCCAGTACAGAAATACGAGTGAATTTAGTATGGGGTCAAATAGCGATACAAGCAGAAATTGATGTCTTCGATGTCGATAATAGCAGAGCAAATGTTGATTAATTTAACTTAGACTTATCTTGCGTGAGCTGTCCGTTCCATATCACTACAATTTTAATGATGGGCTATGCAGCTGAGATTGTATATGCTGGGCTGTGTCCGCAAAACCACCAGCAAATGTAGTGACGCTTTAAAAAAAAAAACACCATCAATTTAACATCACCGATATATTATGAATTTCTCCTTGGTTTCACAAACCCTAGTGGAACTCCTTGGCAACCACAAACCTATCAACAACTTATGCAAACAGAAATTCAAGAATGATCAATGTTTGCACGTCTCACCGTGTCGATGGTACTCACTCATTATGATGGAATTCAGTTTCATGTTTTCTGTTGATGAAGAGCGTTTTCTAGTCCGTTTGATCCGTACGGGCTGCAAGTAACATTCTAGTGAACATTTTACTGTTAAAACTTGTTTACGAAAATACTACCTAAGTGTAGCTACATAGGCACAGGATTTATTATCAGAATTCGCGGTTAATCTGCCAAAGTGTTTCTTTGTTACTTCGAGTGCCTGCCGCTTACTTCGTCACTCGAAAAGGTAATTTATCACAATTAATCGTCCCATGTCGTCGTTTCAAGAATACTAAGTGTGACGAGGTCTCTGTCTATTGGCCACAATGACGGGAGTTTGTCATGTTGTTCAAATATATTGATCGATCACTGGTATGTAAGTTAATAATGTCTCTTTGACGGAAACGAGTCGCAATCAATGGGACCTGTTGGTATGATACACTGAGTATTAGTTAACGTTTCGAGGCGACATGGCTAAAACAATTAAAGATACTCTATAATGTCTTTGGCTAAAATACATGGAAGTCCAAGCTTGTCAATTGTTATCGCGTGCGAGTTTTGCACGTTAGCGCGTGAATCTAGGCCTAGATGTATTAAATAACGGTTTAATTTGCTTTCTAAATGTGTTGAACATTTCGCTTGTTGGGCCTTCGTTGGACTTATGACAGTTTGCAATGTTCCGGTTCGATACTTTCAACTTGATCCTGTACTGTCTGTAGTTTTTGATTGGACATAACCCAGTACGCGTACTGGAATAAAGAACGTAGACTACTTAAAGGTAAGCGCATTGGATAATCAATTGTGCGCGTTAAACAACTAATACTACGCGGTAATTAAGCAATTCTGCACGTTGGTTGAAAAGCAGTACACTTTGAAGAAGCATATTTCAACTCGCATAAAGATAAGGCCCTTTCATATTGACTTAACTCCGGTCTGAGCGGAGCGTCGACGTACACAGTGCAGTTAACTGGACCGTTCATACTGGCTTCGGAAGTTAATGAACATCGAAGTAAGCGGTTGGTGCCGCTGTCGTCATCGAAGTTATCGCAAGGTAGCGCTCGCTGATTCCCTGCGTGCCGCTAGGTGGGGCGGTAGCCGCGCCAGCACGCAGGTATCACTTAATTTTCCTCGGGAAATTTTTTTACTCCGGCGTTACTCATTGGCTTGTCGAATTCTCAACAGGCAGCGCTTTTCGCAAACAAACTGGCATGACTGATGGACTTAGGTGTAAATGTGGTCTGTTGTACAGACAAATCGGTGCTTAAAATTTATGATCAATTTGAAGCCTAGAAATTGTGATTGCGCCTTTTCGGAATGCATCTTTCTGCTGTTGATGATTTTTGTTTACGATAGTGTCCTGTATTCATACAGTATGAATAACACACCGGTAAATCGGCCATTTTTTCACGGTGTTGTAGCCTAAAGCTAACCAATGACTGCCGAGGTTACATCGACCAATGCTATAAAAGAGCGTGCCACTGCGTGATATCTGCGTGCTTGCCGGGGCTAAGCACGCAGGGAAACAGCTAGAAGGTAGCGTTGCACGCTAAGATTTTTTTCAATGTTTCAATTTGGAAACATTTACATGTGCTAAGTGACATTAAACTTATTCTTAAATCGATTGGTTATTATTAGCGCAAAATATAAGCAGCTATTAGTGACGACTCTACCTTGTAACTGTTGACGATAACAGTGGCACCTGGCGATAACTTCGATTGAACCGAAGTTAAGCGTAACTGCGATGTTAACTGGAACTGTTAACTGCGATCCAGGACCGGAGTTAAGCGTTCATACTGACCGCAACTCCCCAAACCACCGATGCGTCGACGTTAGTATGAAAGACCCTATACTCGTTTAAGATGCGCTTCATAGAAACGAGGCTAAGAGGGAGCAGTAACAACAGTGCTGCCGTAAAGAGGCCCACTCGGTTCTATGCCGAAAAGCGCGTTCTGCAAACGTTAGCAAACTCAAATGGTGGAGGCGACCTCATTAACTGTTTCGTTGCTAGACGCTATAAAAATAGTCGAATCAGTGGGCAGTGTGCTGTGCTTGTCAAAATTAACGTAAATGGTCAAGAGTTAATTGCCTCAGTGTACGTGAGAAAAAAAAGACGAGTAGCAAAATCAGATTGGAAAAGTAATTTCACAGAATAATTATTTAGGAAACGAAGTCAGCAATGACAACCGTTTCAGATGCGTTGAATATTTAAAGAAATGGTGAGCCTTGGTAGAGAGTAGAGTAAGTGTAGTCCTCCCCTTTGTCCCATAAATAGCCTGACAGCCATGCCAACTTTGGATTGCTACATGAAATCATTGTTGAAAGTCCTAATTATGTTTTCATTTTTTGACTAATTAACCGAGTGAAAGCCCTCGGATGACTATACATAACTTGCTTTCCTAAACTGACAAATTCCGTTTTGAAAACTCGATAACCTGATAATTATACTTATTAACCAACGCAGTTTTTGGGGGTAGCTATTACTTACTTTCATTGCAAAATTAGCAAAATTATCTTTCGAGCAAGGTGGCATCTAAGGTCGCGTGAAACCAGCCGGGGAAGTTGAGGGTCTTTGACCTCGCAGTTTTTTTGAAAACAAAAGGATTCATATAAGAAAACCCAAGTATGCATAGTTTGATGAAAAAGTCCCGACCAACTGTTGAAGAGATAAATTCTGTTCAACATTTTGTTGATGCTTTGTTGTTGATGATGTTATCACTTTGTGACAGTCCATCGACTCGCAGCAGTTTGTACACTACTAAATACCAGTGATTTCAGTCAAAGTGGCACAAAGACTGAGGTATCGAGATCTTTATTTTCACATAAATTATAAAAAATAAAATAATGACAATTCGTGATTTTTCCGCGAATCGTGTATCCAATCTTGGTGCAAGAATCGAAATTCAAGTAGCGATCCGAATCGTTGCAGCCCTATAACATTTGCACACGAGTCATGCGGTATGATTGCTCAGAGACCTAATCGGTTTGGAGCGTAAAATCGCATTTTGGAATTATTGTTGAGTAGGAAAGATTTGTTGAAGATGAGTTACGACCTGAGCTACAAAGCAGCACAATTCGTTGTGTTTAAAGTGATTTTATTAGAAAACTTCGATTCCCAAACATGACTTATTAAATTAACTGAAACAGAGGTCAATGACCTTATCAGTTGAACAAGATTAAAATGCTTTCAACATATTGGGGCTCATTGTTCTCGTATACACCACGTTGTCAGAATTTGAATGGAGCTTGAATTCGGAGAGTAGACCCTGGAGCCGCCCTTTTTCTGAAATTATGCGAAAGGAGTGTATGAAAATTGCGACTGAACTGAAAGAAAAGTTTTTGAAGAAGTTTGCGTACCTAGTGCTTTACCCGGAAGAATGATAAATAAATA
This sequence comes from Phoronis australis, assembly GCA_002633005.1. Lineage (NCBI taxonomy): Eukaryota > Metazoa > Phoronida > Phoronidae > Phoronis > Phoronis australis. The sequence continues at coordinate 1,110,244 of NMRA01000063.1, read as the reverse complement.
TTCATCATTGTTTGAATCTCGGATGGAAGTGGGCCTTTGTCGTTTGGTACGGGATAGTTGTAAATCTGAAGATTTCAGTATTTCTCTCTATCATTTTCTGATATCATGAATTCGACTAATTATTATGAAGGGAATATCTCCAATTACTGACTCTACGTGCGCAGACATTGACGTTTACATAATAGCGTGGATGCATGTTTGCAATTAGTCTGTGCAATTAATGTTGCTAACACTATCTGTACATTTGATCATCTCTATACAGCCACCTGCAAAAGGTTGTGTATTGATCGTTAATTCCTCTCTTCGCTGGCCTTTACTGCTGCTGCAAGTGGATTGAACTGAGAAGCCAATGTGATTAGAGTTCCATTAGTCTCACTCCTCGTCTCGAACTCGTGGGCGGTCTAGTAAAACTGTAATGAGGCTTGCACGAAATCTGAGTTGCAAGCGTACAATTTGCATTCCAGTGCCTATTGTTACCGGTTTAAAACCGAACACGCATCCTTGGATTTATTGTTGAACGGAACAGACCGGACCAAACATGTTAAGCAAAGTCCGTTAAGCTTTTATTTTGAAACAAGTATCTTCGTCAGAAGTTCGCTAAAACCCAAACCGGTGACTACCCGAAAAATACTATCGAAGTGCATGTAAATCTCTAGACAAGTGTATTTAGGGCGCTAGACAAGTGTGTGTAGGGCGCTAGACAAGTGTGTGTAGGGCGCTAGACAAGTGTATATAGGGCGCTAGACAAGTGTGTGTAGGGCGCTAGACAAGTGTGTGTAGGGCGCTAGACAAGTGT
>NMRA01000063.1:1062591-1107176 GCA_002633005.1 Phoronis australis | reverse complement strand
ACAGTTCGTGTATGCTAGGTGGTCATTCCTCACAGTTCGTGTATGCTAGGTGGTCATTCCTCACAGTTCGTGTATGCTAGGTGGTCATTCCTCACAGTTCGTGTATGCTAGGTGGTCATTCCTCACAGTTGCCGTGTAGTTTGCTAATAGTCACGCTTGTCCGTAGCAGACTTTGAAATGTGTTTTCAAATCACAGAGCATTATTTTGTTTTAGAATTGGATGTTGAAAGTCGTGTTTAATATATGTTAATGGGAGAAAACCCGGCTGATTTGCTCTCTTCAGCCATTGATGGAGGAGGGTTTAGGTCCCCAGCAGGGGGTTGCAAGTTGTGATCGCGATTGTGGGAGGTTCGATTCCTCGTTGAGGCTCATCACGGAATCTTTTCTTAACGGTAATGTCACTTTAGGTGATGTGTATGGGCCGCGGAGAGGGCAAAAATAGTTTATAGAAAAATCAAACCTAATTCGTAATTTTGCCGTTTCCGCACACTTAGCCAGTTCCCGTTTCCACCGACAGGTTTGATATTCAAAACAAATTTGATATTTACATGTCAAGATTGATTTTCCAAACAGGACCGATTTTTACGAATTAGGTTTTATTTTTACGAACAAGGATTGATTTTCCAAACAGGATATTTTTTACGAATTAGGTTTGATTTTTACGAATTAGGTCCGATTGTTCTATTAACTTCTTTTGCCCTTTCCGCGGCCCATAGCTGCGGTTTACAGACCTACTGTGGTACTTTTGTGTTATTCCTCCAGAAATAATGTAAAACACTGCTTACGTTAAATGTGAATTGGAAATATGAAACCGTTACGTTAGATTCATGCAGTATCACAACTAGAAATGCGACTTTATCTTGTCAAAGAAGCTTTGTAAGACCCGGCAACGAATATTTAAAAACTTCAGTTTTCGATAAAACAATTGATCAACAGCGGTACTTATATATTACTATAGATTTTGGTTATTCTTGTTGCTGTCACGTGGTCTACATGGTTGAGAAGCAATATCTCTTCCCTAATAGATTAGTTCACTATTTCATGATGCGTCATCTGATCGTCGTCTGTCATAACCATGTCGGTTTGCAATAATCGCAGTACTGATTGCTTGCTACTTTTGAAGTCGGTGGAAGGCAGAACGCGTCAGGTGGTTAACTGTTTATTGCGGTGGAAGGTAGAACGCGTCAGGTGGTAACTGTTTATTAGTGCTGAACTGACTGCGCTACTTTACCAGAAAGTATTTGCCATTTCGAACCAGTCATTCTCACAATGTGCAATATCATTTCTAAAATTGTATTGTATAATTACACCAGGCCCTATGCTAGTTACTTTGACTCGACCTTTTGGTCGGTCATTTCTCCACCCATCCTCATGTGTTCATATGTTGTGAGACGAGCGAGTACCGGTACCTCATACAATCCTGATAGGCATATGGTTTGTATTTTTCCTGTTAAACGGCGGGGTTGAAACCTTAGACCTTTCAGTGTTCAGACCAGCACTTTAATTAACCACTAGACCGCCGAGTCTGATTACTGTAAATAGTCCAATGGATCTTAGAAATGATGTCACTACATCACCACCTTAAACGGTTTTAAGAGGTCGATAAATGCTCTGTAATCTGTGCTTGTCCATCTTAATGGAAAGTACTGCCTGATCCAATTGACCAAGCACCTGTCATGAAAGCCGGTTTTTGTGACTGTTTGGAAGAGAAAAGTTTCAAGAAAAGGCGAAAATCAGCAGTGACCACCGTCTCTAGCTGGCTCAGTAGAGCCATCTACTGGCCAGCTAGAGACGGTGGTCACGTGGTCACTGTGTAGGCCCAAATGAGCGAAAGTGCATCGTAAAACATATCTACAGACTCAATTCGGAGGAATGTTTCGTATTATCTGTGTGTGTGCCCATATATCTATTGCTTCAACGATTTTCATACTGACGCATGTCGGTATGGCAAGTGAGGGCATATTTACATACGTGTGTTCTTTTCCCTTGGCGTCAAGGTGCTAAGCTTTTGATACACAGCGGCAATTCGCAGGAAGTTTATAAGATCCCATGCGGGCGTGCGTTCAGTAACGCTAGGACCTACACTAGGACCTAGCTAAAATCTAGCCAAAGCCACATGTTCTCATTTAAAATACACGGCAATATCTAACGTAATCCCGCGAAGTCTTGCTTTTTGCGAGGTCCTAGTGTTACTGAACAGGAGGCTGGTTTTCCAAGTGGCTGTAGGCTATGCAATAAGAGGAGATTCAGTCCCACTTTTCTGCTAAGTTTGGAGACCGCACGGGGTCTATTAGCTGAGATCAAAACTGGGGTTTAAAAGGAGATTTTATATGACCTGTTGCTCTGAAGCTGTCTTGAAGCTCGCGTGGTACCAGACTTTAATCTTGTTTGTCCACCTGAAGCCGAAGGGCTCAAACCCCAAGGCATATACATTTTTATTGCACCGTTTGCCGCCTGACTCCCTTAGCTGATACGAGCCCAGGGCAGTGGCCCCCCATGACCCCCCTCTCGATGCCTTTGCAGGTCACACGTTCACGTTAGTTCAACTAATCTGTTGATAATAGTATCGATCGGTTTGAAAAATTACATCATCAAAACATGATTACATCATCAAAACATGATTAGTTTGGCTTCATGTTAGTGCTGCATCCAACAATACTCAAATTATTCGCCTGGATATTATCAGCTAAATCTGTTTCTCTTCATTGATTTGCACAAATTTGAAAACATTTGTCTGCTATTGCTTTAAAATACATCACGACTTGTTAAGAGCAGAATTGATATGGCGTTAGAGACGGTGATGGCGTTAGCGTATTCATAGAATGCTGGTCAGCTATAGTACTTACGAATTAGGAATTTTGTTTATACTTCATTGTAGTACTTTTTAAAGTAATTTATTGTTTTCTACAACCATTATCTTGTTACTAATATTACATGATCCTTAATTACTTAATGTGTCATCCACTTCACAACTCATTTTAGCAAACTGTCTTCTTATTGAAACATTTGCCATCTTTATTGCCGTTCGTATTCACAAACTAGGTTACGTAGCTTAGTTACCAACATGATAATAATGATTAACGTTTCTTGAAACGATGTTGCACACATACCAGTTTAATCAAAACTTATTCCCTAATGACCTCCATTCAACAGCTCATCATTTCACTTAACAAGCGGTGATGCACCAACAAAATGGCATCCGGTTGCTACCGGACTAAGACCTCAGTACCAGTGGCTGAATTTGACCTTATCACTAGCTTGCATTAATCTAAGCCTTTTTACACAGCTGTCGCTGTCACAGTCTGAAAAAAGGCTTAACTGACCGAAAGTAGGCCTACACTCCACGGTGTTTCTCAAAATAGACAAATTCAACAAAGTCATGTCTTTTCCTTGCTACACCCACTGTGAAAAAACTGAGATGCCAAAAAAGACAAAAAAGTGCGATTTTGGCCATTTTTTACGTATTACAAATTCATGACTGCCCCGGTGCAAGAAAGGAGACCATCAAGCTCTTTCAGTCTAGATTCCAAAAATTCAGGTTAAAATGAGTCATTACCAACCAGATTTTTGACAATTTTTACTTGTCTGAAGGATATCTGGATTCGCGCCAAGGATTCAAGACTCAACAAGGATGTGCTCTCAAAGTGGCGGCACATCCGTATTCAAGTAGATAAGTGCACTGGCGATATTTCTGGACTTGGTTTACTCAAAACAACTTCAATGATCTACTGAATATCATTTGTGGCAATCACTTTCCATTTAGTCCACAAAACGACCGTCAAACCCGACCCACCCCATTTTCTTCATTTTTGGAGGAGGACTACAAAGGCATCTACTGTGGCCTGAGACTATAATGGACTGGCGTTGAATTTCTCTTTGATGAATATATTTTAATAGGAACAAAGTTTAGACGTTTAGAAAACGCAAATGCATACAGGACTATAATTTAGGAAATCTTCCTATTTTACTGTTTATTGATAATTTTTATTGAACAGCCGAAGTCAAACGGACATTCCACACTGAACCATTCAAGCTGATTGACCGGCATAAGCCTGTTAAGATGACCGCGTGTATTGTTCAAATCTGCCTTGGCTTCTACCCTCTGACACAGCGCCACGTATACTGAAAAGTGGCCCAGTGGAAGGTTGCACAGAACTGTTCTCACAGGGGTTTGCCTGTCAAAACGCACGTCAACGGACTCGTCACCCTTTCTTCACTCTGTCAAAAACTGCATGCAAAGAAAGAAAAGTTTTGAGTCATTTCACATCACAAGCCCTACAGATGAGCACATAAACTTTATTCTTTCTTGTATTTTTGACCCTTTCAATCTTACTGATAACCAAGCCAGACTAAGAAAAATAGGGTCAAAAAACGCAAAATCGGCACTCTCCACCCCAAAACCACCACTAACCTGCCGGTGCTCGACTAAAGCCCACATTAGATTCCTAAAGCAAATTTTCTACCGATTCCAAAAATGTGGTCCAAAAGTACTGCCAACCAACTTGTTTTGTTTTTGCAAATCTGGCTTGTCTGAGGGCTACCTGGAATTCATTCACTTGGCCTACCTGCAGTTCCTAACTAAAAATGCCCCCAAGCCTGGTCTACCCCTAGATTTTAATAGTTTGGGACTACAAATTGGCCGCGGTCACATTCTAACTGTTCAGTGCTGCCGAAACATGATGGACGACACACGGAAGTCCGTGTGTGGGCATCAATGCGCATGCTTGGTGGAAGTTTATCGATCACATAGCCACCACATGCACACGCCTTCAATGCACTATACTTGTTAAGGCTTAGCCACGGGATCGGGGTTTCTCCCGATTTTGTTTACTTCGACCACTCCCCGTTTTAATAACTTGCGACTGTTCAAGTCAAAGGTGGTCGCCATGACTACATAACAGTAAACTGAAAGGGGTTCCCAGATTTCAACCAATGGGAATGACTGAATGGTATGACGTCGGTTTCATTACTTTAACCAATGAGAAGCCATGATAACCAACATTCCACAGTGTTACCTTTCGAAGCACTGGGAAAGAGTGTACCATGGCTTCAGCCACATGCATGATCTTCCGGTGGCACAATCTGCCCAAAAGTAATGACGCTTTAGTTTAAAATCGCACGCATTGGAATTGGTTGCATGAATACTCATAGAAATGACTTATATTTTGATTTCCGTTGACTGTTTTCCTTTTCGAACAGATGTACTTGAACGAGAGCGTCCTGATAAGACTTTTTCATCTGCAACGTCTGTTTTAATGAAACAATAACGATCTTCCATCAGCGTACATTGTCGATTCCCAAATGAATAAAATCACATTATAATCGTTTGGAGCGCTGGTACCACAGAAAATGTCAATCTGCAATAGTCATGACGGCTGAGATATAAAAGTTCATACCCAATCAATAATCAACTTGATGTGTTTGCAACTGCGTTGAGCAAAGTCCTCGATCTTGCCATGCATAGATGGGTTGTGAGGCCATTTCATGCAGTATTGTTGTAAACCTATTGTGGCAGTGATGTGCTATCGTGGTAGAGATGTGTTATCTTGGTAGCGAAGTGCTATCTTGGTAGCGATGTGCTATCGTGGTAGTAATGTGCTATCTTGGTAGTGATGTGCTATCTTGGTAGTGATGTGCTATCTTGGTAGTGATGTGCTATCGTGGTAGTAATGTGCTATCGTGGTAGTGATGTGCTATCTTGGTAGTGAGTGCTATTTTGGTAGTAATGTGCTATCTTGGTAGTGATGTGCTATCTTGGTAGTGATGTGCTATCTTGGTAGTGATGTGATATCGTGGTAGTGATGTGCTATCGTGGTAATGATGTGCTGTCGTGGTAGTGATGTGCTATCGGGGTAGTGATGTGCTATTCTTCCAGCTAAACGTCGAGAGAAGATCTTTTAAAGAGTCTCCCTCCAGAAATACGTCAATGCAGCTTTCTTTTACGTTCAGCTGAAATGCCAATTTCTTCCACAAGTAAAATCCTGCAAATTTATAACAAAAAATTCTTGGGAAACGAGCAACTTGCTGTCTTCTATCTGTCTACGTAAAATTCTTGCGGGAAACAATATTTTTTCTGACTAAAACCAATATTTAACTTTAATTCATCCAAGAATTATCAACTTATATGTCTTTATTTGGACAGGTGTATTTTTTTTAACTAGCGGGACGAAAAGTTTGGGTAGAGGGCAAAGCAATCAAACTTCAACGAATGTGAAACCAAATTTATTATGAGCTTCCGCCCGTGATTGTCACACGATTTATTTATTTTACTTGAATGACAATTTTGTGCGAGTCGAAGCCAAATGTCTTATGTAGTTTTTGGACTTAAAACGCTTCAAATGGATGAAGGCTATGTTTTTATCATTATTCAATTCATAGAGGAGTGCTTGTAAATGGATAGTTCCGACATGTCAATTAAGGTAATAAATCAAGTCAATCATGCCCTCTGTCAAAGCGCCACCTATAGGGTATCGTGGCCTTGTGAAATGATGATGACAACACACGTGTGTGGACATAGTGCACAATGCCTAGTTTTGTCCGTTTGTTGTTTAGTACTTCAGTAGACATTCGTTCTGCCAAAGCACGTCTATAAAACTACAGTAGACATTCGTTATGCCAAAGAACGTCCATAATACTTCAGTAGACATTCGTTCTGCCAAAGTACGTCCATAAAACTACAGTAGACATTCGTTCTGCCAAAGAACGTCCATAATACTTCAGTAGACATTCGTTCTGCCAAAGAACGTCCATAATACTTCAGTAGACATTCGGTCTGCCAAAGTACGTCCATAAAACTACAGTAGACATTCGATCTGCCAAAGAACGTCCATAATACTTCAGTAGACATTCGTTCTGCCAAAGAACGTCCATAATACTTCAGTAGACATTCGTTCTGCCAAAGAACGTCCATAAAACTACAGTAGACATTCGGTATGCCAAACTACGTCCATAAAACTACAGTCGACATTCGTTATGCCACAGTACGTGTATTTTTATTGATCATAAGTATATGCTTGTCAATTAATTAAGGAAACGTCTTTGAAAAGTAACATACCGACGAGTTGTAAGAATTTCTTTGATTATAAGCTTTGGTAGTGAACAACGAGCTGCTATGCTAATGAGCTGCTATGCTGATGTGGAGATCTCTTTAAGCAACGTCCATAGAAGCGTTCCTGGTCTGTAGTCAAACGTTGCTGGCGTTTTCACAGGAGGAAACAAAGTGAGGCCCCGCTCCCTAAGTTACTATAAGAATCCCTCACTCGATCTACACTCAATTTACTCCACATCGCCAACAGTTGCAAAAGTACTCCCACCCGAAGTGCCACTGATCCCTTTACGCCTGGTAACAAGCAGTTTCCTGTTTTATCATTCACTCGATGTTAAGCAAAATGCAATGGGTGTTTGGCGCCCTCAAGTTTAAAGCATATAGTATGGTCTACCATCATGCATTGGCAATTCTAGTTGACGTGTTGAGGGGAAATCAAACAAGTCTATTAATCATGTCTAACAGGGAACATTCCACGTACAACTCTCTAGCGTTATGAGATCACGAAAGCATCTGTCGGTTGACGCAATTTCTAATGCGGTCGTGCCAGACGCAGTCGTCAGGTAGCGACACCGTCTCGTCCTCGAATCGGCGCACCAAGAATTGCCAAAAATGTAGAAAATACTTTCGCAAACTGATAATTTGCGAGAAATGAAAGCGGGAATAATGAAGACTAGCTAAAAAAAAATGAGAAAAGGGATTGGTTTTGATGATCAATATTAGAAAAAATGTTCTTGAATTCTTCTTCTGGAAATAATCTTACCGGTAGCCTCTACATGGTACACGCTTGTGTTGGATTACGAAGTAAATGGTTCTCAGGTAAACGCTTGTCTTGACCTACGAAGTGCATGTTTCAAAGGTAAATGATACACGCTTGTGTTGGCTTACAAAGTGAATGGTTCTAAGATACATGGTACAAGCTTGTGTTGGCCTACGAAGTGAATGTTTCTAAGGTAAATGGTACACGCTTGTGTTGGCTTACGAAGTAAATGGTTCTAAGGTATATAGTACACGCTTGTGTTGACCTACGAATTAAATGGTTCTAAAATACATGGTACATGCTTGTATTGTCCTACGAATAAAATGGTTCTAATGTATATAGTACACGCTTGTGTTGGCTTACGAAGTAAATGGTTTTAAAATACATGGTACAGGCTTGTGTTGACCTACGAAGTGAATGGCTCTAAGGTAAATGGTACACGCTTGTGTTGGCTTACGAAGTAAATGGTTCTAAGATACATGGTAACGCTTGTGTTGACCTACGAAATAAATGGTTCAATATAGACATCGCTGACAGGCACGAAAATCTCTTTCTGTCAGTTATGCATTTTGAGAGGTTGGTCATTCAGTTTTTGTGTAAATTGTTATCCCATTGCCGCGGCACAATAATGGTACTTTGACGGTATGGTGAGCTCAGCGAACTTATGAAAAACACTGGGAAATCTTATTGCATTAAGTACCATATAATCCCACAGCGACACTAACACAATCGTTTGTATAAGACAATGGGTATGTTATCTCTCTTTTGATATTTACCTGCACAGTTGTATCGAGTTATGTTCGTTGTTTCTCTTTTACGTTCTGTGTAATGCTACAACCTTGGTCATGTTTGCTTTTGATGACGTAAATGTTAGTGAACATTAAACACAATTGGCATGCCCAACTGCATTCATTCAATCATCCCGTCAGAATGGCCACGTGCTTATGTAGCACCCATCTTCAAAAAAGACGATAAAACCGTTGGCTTCAAATTACCGCGCAATATCAATCACCTGCATATGTATCAAACTTATGGAGCTCATAGTTGTCAGTAACATTATGCCTCATCTTAACACAAAAATATACTATCATGGGCGGCGCACCATAGGGGAAGGGGGGGCTATAGCCCCTCCACTTTTTCAGTGCTTCGCCGCATATGGTCTATAGACGGTGCACCACAGGGGGGCTGAGGGAGCTTTAGCCCCCCACTTTTTTCAGGGCTGCGCCGCCCATGATACGCCTGGCAGCATGCCGTATATCATGCGAAACACGACTTGTCACTTTCATAGATGACCTACTACACACACATCGCGCGAAATTCAACATCCGATCAGTGGTACCCGAAGGCCAGCGCACGTTAAATGGGATGTGCCGGGAATGTAGAACATTTGTCAGCGCAAATTACCATGCTCACAACTTCCAGATAAAAACTTATCTCCGGATAAAAACCGGCAGCAAGGCCAAACGTTGGAAATCTAGCATAGGCTAACGTTCCGCCCCAGAAAAGAAACGACATTAAATTGGCTTAATTAATAAATCCAAAAGTACTGCCAACGGTATACATGCATGTATGGTGTTTGCTCATCAGAAGCTATCTAACAGGCTAACCTATTGCACGCAACTTGCCACCCACCAAAAATATCGTCATCAAGTATTGATTTAAATTTCAGTAGTGTACGAGTTGTTACTGGTTTGTAATTAATATGAGTTATTCGATTCACTTTCAGATCTAAGCAATTAATGAAAGATGCTATCCAAGATAACGATTTCCTCAAAAACTTGGACTCTACCCAAATTAGAGAATTTGTTGACTGCATGTACCCGCGTGCAGTGCGACAGGAAGAGTTCATTATACAGGAGGGAGAAATTGGCAAGCATGTGTACATATTGGCAGGTAAGAGGCCGTCGAGGCTCCTTCATCCCATCCTAAGATAATAGCGTCTGTCCTCGAACGAATATGTAGCGTTCTGTTCATTACTGAAACTTGACATTGGCACGACGTACGGAACTGTAGCTTATGATTAGATGTTAAGTTGCCGTAACCCCAATGCTTTTAAAAACTCGCCTCCACAAGGCCACACTCCGCGTGGTTCGTTATTTAGCTGGTGACTGCACATTACCGACACAGTCCTTCAGACCTCGTTGTGTACTACTGATTATATTATATAATTAGAACCGCTAAGTAGTCACTGGATTCCGATTAATTGACTTTGTACAGAACGATAGCAGAATAACAGATTTTTCCCTATACCAAGGTTGAGCATCACCATAGGCTATTTAACTAAACAGTTTCCAAAATAAAGAATCGAATACTGTCGCAAAATGACAGAAGGCCCAGTTTTAGATTGTACGAAGCCAACCGCGTGCCTGGCGTCCTGACTAGAGTCTTAGCATGGAGTGACGCGATCGTATGACCCGACGCCCAAGTAACGTGGGCCATAAAATCAAGTGGTGTAACTATGACTTTCCTCACCAAATTTGTACCAATAACTTGGCTGTGTCACGCGGTGAAAGAAACAGACTGGTCAGGACATTGACCATTCTCTGAATAAGAGGAATGAAAAGGAGCCCTGCTAATGCTACTGTTAAAGCGTTAAGAGATAGTTGTGTCTATTTACATGTACAATGTATAATAAGAGACTGTTCATTTCAGAGGGCTTGTGTGAGGTCAATAAAGATGGTAAAACCCTGGGCCAGATTCCTCCGGGACGAGTCTTCGGTGAATTAGCTATTCTATATAACTGCACGAGGACCGCTTCAGTACGAGGTACTTTGGCCTTTTGAGCATTTCATTTTCATTAGAGATTGCAGTCTCTGGGGTACAGCGCCGTAAATTACTTTATTAGATTGATTTAAGTTGTCGTCATTATTTTCTTATTGTATACTTTTCGGAATACTAAGCAGACAGAATACATTAAACTAATTTATAAACCAACTCTTTGTTAAGTAAATTATACATATACATAATCTATGTGACTGTACATCATCCCTCTCACACAAAGTAATTAACATAATTAACATATATTACTTGTCCAATTTTATAAGTTCAGAAACCAAAATGGTTTCCAGGAAGTCATGAAATTCATGCGCAACTCGGTCACTTTTCTCATTTCTTATCTTGTAGCTGTTGAAAACTGCCGACTATGGGTTCTCGACAGACGAGTGTTTCAGGCGATTATGATGAAAACTGGTCTCCAAAGGCAGCAAGAAAACATAAAACTTTTACGCAGGTACGGGTAAAGAGGAATACAAAAGTCCCAACTAAAAATGTGTTAGTATCATGATAAAATGAAAGTCCATGGTTTAAATATGTTAGTGTGTGATCGTCATCTAACCCGAGGTTTCCTCGGTTTGCGGAAGCTGAAGCTTATGGAAGGCGGTCGTATGCGTTTACAACAAAACATCAACTTAAATTGCTCCTTGCATTTTTTCCATAAAAACTAAAATGAAAAACCTAGTGGCTACAAGAACCGTAAGTATGTCCGCTGTATTCCAGCGTTCCACTTCTCAAATCTCTGCCAACGGACAAACTGGCCAAGATTGCAGACGTTCTTGACCTCGACTTTTATCCCGAAGGCGATTACATCATCCGAGAGGGATACGCAGGGGACACCTTCTTCATTATCAATAAGGGAGAGGTTAGTATATCATTGTGTTCATCAAAAGACCACGTTCCTCCACATAGTTATTTACTGGGGATGTTTTTAATTCGATAACTTATGTTCAATGTCGGTGAAGTCAGCATGCATGCACCACATTAAGACTGTTTTGCTGACGACGCGTTTTGGGCAGTGAGTCTTCAACATAATTAATTTTTAAGTTCAAGCTAGTAAAATTGTTCGAATTAATTTCAGTCTTCGTTTCAATCCTTGTTTACACTTATTGTAAAATCTGCTTCACAGGGATGACCTTTGTAATATTAGCAAAACTAACAGAAATTGATACCAGACGTTAGATCATCATTAGCCCAGGAATGAAGTTAGTGGCCTGACCTCTGACCAGTTGTTATTGGATGGAGACTGAAGCCATCTTGATCTAGGGTCGGAATTTCGTCATTTGCATTACAACCAATTACAAAGTGATGCCAAAGTCTGGCATGTCAATGCATATTTACCCGGAGTTAGCAGAATGCATGGACCTTTCTTTTCTTAATTAACAGACTGACAGTATCCAATGTTTGCTCTTCAGCTCAAGTTTAGCATTTTAATTGCCTGATTTCCTGGTCGACTCGTATTGTTTGACGGATAGAAAGCAGGTGCTATAGCTTTTCAATACAAGGCATTTAATTAAAAGGTGTGTGTGCGTGCGTGTGTGTGTGTCAATATTCCCAATCTCTTTACAGGTGAGAATTACGAAGAAGGTAGATGGTGGTGAACAAGAGCTAAGGCGCCTGGGCCGGGGAGACTTCTTTGGCGAGAAAGCGCTCATTAGTGAAGAGAGGCGCACGGCTAATGTACTTGCTCTGCCCCCTGGCGTCGAGTGCTTGACTCTTGATCGCGAGTAAGTCACTAAACATGGCTTGCGTAAACGGTTCATCCCAAAAGCTGGACTGGTGTTCCAAATGAGGAAAAGTAAATTATAGAAGAAAAAATCTACCGTAGAATCTTACTTCGATAAGTGTTCTGGTTGGCACAGACTCAGCTAACATTTGTTTTTGGGTGGGGCTTTGTAACATTTAAAACAATTTTGATATCGCCCCTTACATTAAACTGAATGTGTTGATATCGCACCTTACAACAATGTGCAGGACTTAGAACATTACACAAAGAGTACAAAGGGTTTATTCACCTTTAAAAGTAAACACGAAAAAAGTCTTCACTACCACACCGTGTAACTTGCCAGTAATAACAATGTTTCTTACAATGCTAAAAATTGGGCTATCAATTTCATTCATACCAACATTTAAGCCCAAGTGTATGAAATGGCAGAAATCGCATTATGTACATGTATATCCAATATGTTCACTGTTATGTGTGATTTGGGTTTCATGCGGCAGCTAACAAGGACTGGGTTGCTGTATATTGTATGGTATTTTGTTTTAAGGGCTACTTTTAAATATCAGTCTTTGGAAATGCTGGACATTCTTGTACTCGGCATAGTGCACACGTTCATATATAGATTTGGAAAATCGTATTAAAGGGCAATTTTAAAAGTATTCGAGGGAATGTGTACTTCATAGTTTTCTGAATTACCAGTAATATTAATATTCTGATCAAAGCCACCACTAACTGTTACTTGATGTTATTAAGTTGCTTAATTGTACATTGACTGGTTGGCATATTTTGAAAAGGTAAACGGAGTGCAAACAACCAAGTTTTATCAAGATTCTTATCACGAAATGGAATAACTTGTTTTGGTGCGACCAGACAGTGTTCTTGGCTAAGTTTACAAGTTTAAAAGCTGCCAAATAAGTCATGTCCTGGTGTTTAAAAACAGCTTTGGCCACAGCCATGTTTGCTCTTCCAAAGTTATCCTTTGTTTCAGTTGAAATTGGTTGCAACAAAACGCTTATAATTGTCCTAACGGCCATACTTATTCGAGGTGGTGCCAGGGACATCAAACATATTCATCCTGTTGTGATGCAGTAACAAACTAAGAGTTGTTCCAAACAGACTAAGGAAAAAGATGAGGCCGATGACGAAGTTCACCGGTTTAATGCGTGTGTATTTCTCACTGTTGAGCAGTCACCGTTTCAATATTTTGAATTTTTGACCAAAGAATTTACGGGTTTAAAAACATTGCTACAATATGCCTAAGCAGTCCCAATTGGTGTTGAATGAGTCGGTAAGTCAAAGTACAAAACATTGCACACGCTAGGATGACACAGTGTCCGTCAACTAGGATTTTCCGTTGATCAACTCGCTCCGTCTTCATAAAATACACATCTGACTTTGCCACGAGAAAAAAAAAACTGTCAAAATTCAGCAACCAGTGTGGAGTCAGGGCTTAGAATTTTCTTCTTTTAAAAGGATTTCTTCTTTTGTGATTTCGATTCCCTATTATTTGATAACCAGTTTCCTCTTTTTTCAACTCTTTTTTATCGTTATTTTGACTTCATGCATTCATGCAAAAATTTTTATTTCAGTTAAGTTTTACAACGCAGATAAATTTCTATCACGCAAGCCTATTTATTTGTGAAACGATACATCACCTGGAAAATTTTCCTCTTTATTGTCATTGGTCATTCCAAGCCCTGTAGAGTCCATTAACTTTAGTACCTCGCTAAAAATGTAAAATCTCGTGAGATTGCGCGAGATATTACTGCGTGTTTTCTATGATAGCACGTGATTTGGCTATATTTGCTATCTTCGAGGCATCTATTGAACTCTACTTAGTTTTATCATGTACTAAGGAAAAAGGTAATTGTTGTGTCGTTTGACTGACCTATCTTTGAATGGAATTCCCTGCCCCGCAGCGTTCGTTTCCGGATTTCAGGGATTGCCAAACCCAATAAAGTCGACGATTTGCCGACGCGTTTTTTAATCTGTTTAGGGATTTTATGTTCTTCTTGAAAACAGACAAGTCAAAGAAAATTTTTAAATCAATTTCACCACAGTATTGGACCTGAGTAGCGTTTGACAAGATAATGATCGTTGTGTGATTTAGGCAGAATCTGAATTTTTTAACTCACTTCGACTTCGTTTTGGGCATTACTTCAATTTTGGAGTCTGAAAACCAACGCATTGTCCGTGGTGAAAGTCAGTAATTGTATGTTATTGTCTCTTTGCAGTTCGTTCATACAGTTGATTGGAGATCTCAACGCCCTAAAAGATAGAGATTATGGAGATGAAGAAGAAAAATTGCACCGGTAGGTTTAGATAAAGTGCACTTGTGACGTCATAATATGTAGTTTGTAAGGACAAATCACGTCAGAGCGTTGCCGACGCCAGAACGCTTGTGGCAGCTTTGATTGGTACATTCTAAAAGCTACTGATCGCATGTTAAACTATCGAGTGCGATCGTGCTTTTTGCAGCTGTCTTACAGAATCGACTTAAAAGCTTATTTGTTTGAATTAGATATACTTGTGTTAAAAATGGTTATAAACTATTTTAGTGTTGTGAAACTTTGATATTTTCACCCTTTGATTATTTTTCAATGCCTACAACTCAACCTGTTTGGTGTTGTTCACTTTTATTTGAGTATTCTTTCGTTTGTGTTGTGTAAGATGTTGTATGATTACAATGTGAAGTACACATTTTCTTTAGATATAGACTTGCTAGTACACAACTCAGTACACAGAGGGATAAGCCCATATCCAGAGATACTAAATCCACGTCAGGAGTATCAACCGGCTCATCCAGCCAGTCAGTGTATGTAATCATGTTAGCCATGGCCATCATGTGTCTTGTCTGCTTTTGTCTCATTCCAAGGCATTTGTTAAATCGTGAACGATTATTACTGACATTTTGTTAAATCGTGAACGATTATTACTGACATTTTGTTGCACATATTCACCCACTTATTTGTTGAAGTTGTTTGTCTGCAATTTTTATTTCTCTTTCAAGAACAACATGTTCAATTGAACAGTATCTTTTGACGCTCAGCTTCTAAGCTATACATGAACACTCCAACTCACAAAACAGTTGTGACAAAATCTAATCATTGATAACACTTCGCTTGGATTTTCATATTGGTTCGAAATATTTCGTTATGAAAATACCATGTGTGCATCATTCTTTGATTCCTGCTTAACACTTTGCTCTTGCTTCTCTGCTTATAATTCTCGTTTTTTTGTTCTCTCCACATTTATTTCAATGCCTTTGTGATTCCCTTTTCATGCAATGCGTATTTTATCTTATAGACGTATTTTTACTGGTTTTAAATTGAGTCTTATTTTCAGTATTCTTTAATGTACAAACTGTATATGTGTGCCAGATGCGTGGCTGGTGTATTTGATTTGTGCTAACGATGTCTTAGACTAGGAAGCAAACCCGAACCTGAGCCGAACCAAAACTTTTAGTCGACATAAAACATTTTGCTCGCAGGTAATTTCCTTCATACTCGCCAGTTAAACCATGTTTACACTAACACATCAACTATGTCGTACCAAGATAGAAAACGACATCCTTGTCCAAACAGATGACCCCCAGGTCTGAAAATACAAACAGATCACTTCTGGTTGTACACTGTCACCAAGTCATCAAGTTTTACATGTATGTGACTGACCATCTCTGCTGCTTCGTCGGAAGGATCCGCAAAAACATTCCAAACAAATTAAAAGTTTTAGGATGGCCGTTCGACTTTTGCTTATTCTTATCATACTATTTGTTTTATGTAAGTACTGGTTAATGTTTTTCATACGAGTGTTTTGGGAAATGATTTAATTATGGATTAATTCTAATATGTTCTTTCTCTTTCGTAGACTTAGTCAGCAAAGTAGCACAAGTTCAGGTGAGCCCATCAGTCCAGGGCACAAGGTCGTGGCTAGCAGAAGCGAGTATGATTTCGTGGACCTTAAGGACTTGGACTTGATAGCAACCCTTGGAATGGGAGGATTTGGTCGAGTGGAACTGGTACGTGGGAACTGGGCTTACTATACCCAAATAATGCTTAGCTCGCGGTACTAGGTACTTGACACATACATCCTATCTTTTATCTTCTGGTGAAATTTAACCTTGTTGTAGGTTTTATGGCGGGAATATTAAAGTGGCAATAAACCGCCTTCCATCACCAAAATCAACTTTTGATGTAGACGACTTACGATTATGAAATTGTTTCATAGTTGTACGGAAGATGATGTGAAAGCTTCTAAAGAGCTGGCACTTAGTTGCTGATTGAGACTACCCAATTGTCTTGTCACGGCGTGTCATTTTAAACGCCGAGCATGGTCTCTAGGAATAACTACCACCTTAAACACCCGTCTCAGGGGTAACAGGTAAAAATCAAATGCTCGATTGAAGACGGTTGTACAGGCACTTTAACTTACTCTATGAGAGTTTGTTTAGTAAAAAGTATCCAAGCATAAGATTTTTAGTGAGAAAGTATTGCAATTTTCAAAATAAACGAGACAGAATTCTGCTAGACCTTGATGAACATCTTGCGGGAATTTTCTGGTAGGATATGGGGGTTGGGTATTACAACACCCTGTTAATTCAGTGCAACTGAAGGTAGAATGCCTTTATTGGCCCATGTTCATTGCACATATTGCTCACCTAAGATGCTGTGGATTGTGACTCTTAACATTTTTTCTGAAACACTGAGGTTGACCGATTGACGTTCTTGACATTTCATTTTTAACGATCCTCAGAAATTTGGCCATGCCATCGATGACGTTATTTGCTACAAGTGCGATTTCTCTTTAATGTTATGTCAGGTGACCCAGTAAATGTCAAGTTAAATGTTGCATCAAAAGCTGTCTACCTTCAGAGAATATGCACTTTCAGTGAAGACATTAGTGTGCACTGACAATCTGATAAAGGTTATCCATAGTCTTAAAACACTTTCTGCATGTTTGCATACTTAGTTAACACAAGTGACGTGACTTCAACTAGCATTATAGTCAGTTGAATTTTACTCATTCTTTGACTTGAATAGTATTTCGTGTTTCCATTAAAATTGTCTTTTGTACAAGAAACCACCAGTTTTCATAGAATGGAGACCTCAATGCTACATTTTGCTCTGGTTAGCTGGCTAAAACGAAAATTAAATCTAGAATTTTCACTCTCATTAAATCAGTCTCACAATTTTCCTTACCGTGATAGAATTCTATCTCGGTTACTGTCTCGTCAAAGACAATGCGTACGTGCGTCATTTTCGAATTCGCATTTTAGGGTTGGCCAACTGCAATTAGCTCTAAAATATATTCGTGAGTGGCTGACACATGTTCTTGTTGGAAACGGAAATAAAATGCTTTTATATTAAGGAATATGAGAGCGACTTAATGAGACAAACAGGGTTAATTCAAATCTCATTTTAGCTAGCTCATCAGAACGAAAAGCTGTTTTAAATATCTCAGAGCCAACAGAAATTTTATGAAGTTTTCCCATGGTAACTCTTGCACCGTTTGATTAAGAATGATTTGATTACCTTGAGTACGATGTATCGGTGTAATCATACGTCAGCAGATGTTCATTAATCTCGTTTACGATTTTGTTTTTGCACTTTTATGAGACATTGTTCGTCTCAGCTGGGGGTAATGACTTAAATTGATATTACAGTCACATGTCTAAACCAACCTTTTGAGAAAAGTCTTGATCGTCCATAACGATCTTTCGTCAGATAGCACTAATGGACACAAAATGTCACTTGTTTGCCAATGCCTTCATGTAGTTCATTATCTATGATACATCCGTAAACTTCAGGTTCAATTGTGCACGGACTCGAGTAAAACATTTGCCCTGAAGTGTCTCAAGAAGCGCCACATTGTGGAGACACGCCAACAAGAGCATATCTATTCTGAGAAGAAGATAATGCTGGAAGCCAAATCAGCTTTCATCACCAGGTCAGTATCCTGTCTACCAGCTGGCAATCTCATTGCATGTCATGTAAAATATGCCAACACCTGGGATGTATGTTATTTCTCGTCTGTTGAAGCTCGTGGGATTTTTCATATATATGTGTATGACCCGCGCAGCAATTGATGAGAGGGTAGAGATAATTTCCTCAGTATTCTCAGTGACTTGAAAATATCATTTTAACTTTATTCACCGTATATGCGTCTATTTTGGCCCTTGCACCTATATCTGAAATGAATCGTTTTTTCAAAGAAAATTGTTTACTCGTTTGTTTGTCAGAGTGTAACTAAGACATCACGTTCGGTTAGGCTCATGTGCGGTTACGCTCCCGTGTGATTTGTTTTGCAGCTAGTAGCAGTGTTATACAACAGTCCAGACATAACATAGACCGGGCGCGTGCCACTCAGATACATGCAGCTCGCGTTGTCACTATGACGCCATATTGGAGAGTGCTACACAAGGCAAAAATGGCGGAAAGCACTGAGAGCCCCACGGCATCAGTCTGGAAATGCTGTGGCTCGCAGTGTTATGCCTGCAGCCAAAGAGTTAATTTGTTTGGTCCTGCCATTGAGTCATGAGTTTTTTTGGTTCGGCCATGGAGTTTAGTGGTGCTGCAACTAGGTTTTTATGTTCTGCCAACATAGTTTAAGCGGAGCGACTATATACGTTGTTTCCACACCAGTCTTGGTGATTGAGACCATATAAGATCGATTAAAAAGATAATTATTGACCACCATATGCTGTTATCCAATGATGACGCTGTTTGCTAATTATGTTTAAGTAAATATTTAGCATTAATGACAATCATATGTATTTTTACTTGTACTGAAAAATAACACCCCCGAACTTACTCGCCAGCCGGGGCACCGAAATCAGTACATCTAAGTGAATTGTGTATTCTCTATTGAAATCATTTCTTACTATGTTTTCCAAAATCAGATGTTTTCTGTTGTATCAAAACAAACAAATCCCTACAAAATCTGTACTTATGTCGAAGTTGATATCAGAATTTTTTTAGATTTACAGTGCTTGCTTACAAGCTCTCTGTTTTGTGACGAAACTTGCTTAAAAGTAAAGTGCATAGTAACCAAAATATCAAACCTGTACGACTGAATTGCGCATCCAACCTTCACCCAAAATACAAAATTTCCCACTCGAATCCGAATGGAAATACACCCAACCGAGCCCGGTTAGTTTTTCACAAGGTCTAAATTTAATTTGAAGAATTTCAGGCCATTAAAAAATGATCCCACGTCTGTGAAAACCTGTCCCGTCATTATTCAACCGTCGGGTTCCCCCGCAACAGTGGGTTGGGATAAGCAGACAGCGTGCGTGAGAGAAGAATTTATTTGAAATTTCTCGGCTGAGGGTCGTGGAGTACGTATATCAGATTAAGGGCGGGGATAGACAGGAATGGTTCGTGGGAGCGTGGCTGATCTCTTTGAGAGCACACACTTACACGGTGTGGGGATACTACTAAACGCCAACAAGTGCCTGGTGCTTGATCGGGGGCTCTTCAGATCCGTGTGAGAGAAATACCGTGCGTGAGAGAAGAATATTTGTACGTTGGCAATTCCGAGCGATGCACAGGAAAGGAACCGAATCTGTTTTTTTTTGCTTTTTACATTACGGCGTTCTCCCGTTACTTGTTGAATTGTATATCACAACAAGTTGGGCGGATGACCGCTACAGCCAATATCTTACACTGACGACTGATAAAGTCCATTCTGGCAATTAAGGTTGTAGGGTCAGCTCTCTTTTGTTCAATAATTACTCTAATCTCATAAGATCGTATCTTTTATCCTCACAGGGCTGTGCTGTTAAAAATAAGTTAAGTTATAAAATTTTTCGACATAAACCAATTGAATTGCCCATCAAATACTGATTAAGCTTATAGTTTTTGAATCACCAAAATCGCCCAACTACACTCGAAGTGAAGACAGTCTATTCTGTCCGAACATACCGACGTCGCTGGGTTTGACTGTGTTCACATGTGATCGGTTATAAGCCTGGTAGATAATTTATCTGCTTGTTGTCTTACCAGACAAAAGGCTATGCTCGGCATTTAACAAAGGAGCTAGATGTTATCACACGCTCACAACCGCTGTACTGAACGGGAGAACGCCCTAATTAATGAACTTTAAAAACCTGTCATTTATTTATATGACCCCAATGAGGTCATTTTTCACAGTAGTTCACATTAAATTTAGACCCCATTAAAAGTCACCCGGGTCATATTTTGATTTTAGAAAGTTACCTGAGATCATTGTTCAACACTCTATAAAAAGGCCTATTAGGGCACCACGCAAGTACGTCCCGAGTGAGCGGCACGTCTCCCGGATATAATGTATTTGCATCTAGTGACACGAATTAAATGATAAAATTGCGCGATCTTAGTGGTTTCTCTGGAAAAAAACGAAAAAAATAAAACGCTCGCAGTAGATTGACAGGCGTGCAGCCGCTCAGGCCACTCCGGAGAATCTGCCACCGGTTGCGATCTTCTAATAGTTTGATATTTTCCCTATCGACTGATTAACTCTTAAAACACGCATGCAATTGCTACATCACATGTTTTTGTGTGTTTCTGGAAAAATGTAAACTCTTCATCCTCTTTATTTGTTAGAAATCGCGCTTTGAAAAGGACAATTTGCCCCGTTCATTTACACGGCAATTAGCCGTGTCACGTGACTAGTAGCACCCTCCAATATGGCGTCAAGCTGTCAGCTGCAGTAGCGCGTGCGCCCGGTCTATAGTACTAATATGTCTATGGTGTAACTAAAACATCACGTGCGGTTAGGCTCACGTGTAATTTGTTTTGCAGCTAGTAGCAGTGTTATACAACAGTCCAGTTCAGGGACTTAGTATTGCAAAATTGGTTTTATTGTGTTCATATTCGGAAAGTATGAAAAACTACTTCATTACTTATAGAACGAGGCCTGAATAGTGTCTCATATTTGGAAGGAAATTAAAGTTTGACATCAGTTTAATTGATTTGAACCACTTAATTAAACGTCACAGTAAAACCTAAATGTTAGTTTTAAATTAAATACATGCTCTTACATCTTGGCTTATTATACGAGCCTACAAGACTCTTCACTATATTCCAGGAGCCAAATAGCTGAAGATATTAAAAATAAATGCCGTGTTCCGCGTATCATTTTGAAGCATGGTTTTAATGTAACGATTGGCATACATGCGCATGCACCTAATTCCGGATATTGGCGCAGCTTTGAATACAGATGCATTGACTTAAATACGCGCACAAACAGTAAAGGAGCATTCCCCGTTAATAACTTGTAAACGTTGAATTCTTAAACAAGGCACATTAAGGATTACTAGCATTACTACGCTCATTCACTACTAAATTGTTGACCAATGAGCGCGTATCACATGTCAATGGCCTTGCGTACATGTGCCATTTTCGAATTCGCAACTTGAGGGTTTGCCATCCCAAAACGTGATACCTGGTGAGCTAAAGTGGCGTCATTCATTTTTTGTTTTCTTGGCGGCTAAATAACATGGAAACGCAGTTTTAACATTCAATCTGAGTAGAGTCGCGTAGACCAAGCTTCTTACGAGAAAGGCGAGGTCACATAATGCCACACCAAATCACGGGAGTTAAAGACTAGTATTTCGCGAGTATGCTCTAGACATTATTAGCGTAACTTAGCAAAATGTCGACAACTGAAGTGATTGGTCGGTGACGTTGGAATGTTGAATTGTGGGTTAGAATTTCTTAATTATGAGATGTAACTCACTGTTTCTGTGTCATTAGAGAAAAAAAATGGCTGCATGTGCAAGTCATTGCCTTAGGTGGCAGCCCTTGCTTATTTTAAAGTATAATTGCTGGCAGATAGTACCATTAGAGGGCGTTTAGTTGCAATAATATTTCACGAGGAAGGCGGTTTCCTAAACATCCTCCGCCTGCAAAGTGCATAGAAGCTGACGTATTCTGAGTGATTCAGGTTCGCAGATAGCAAAACAGTGCATTAAGTGTTATCGTGTTGACGTCATTTTGTGCACACTCCGGTGTATCGAAGCAAGTGGCGTCGTAAAAAATGCGTTCTTCGAAAGTTGTATGCTGCTGAGTTTTAAACATTGTTTTGACTGTGAATGAGTGTGGAAAACTGATCATTGTCAAAAATTTACTGCAATTACGGTGAGTGCATACATCACGCAAGGTTGTGCACGTACATAGCCGGATGTTTGAGTCAGTACTACTGGTTTTCAGCTGTGTTTGGAATTTTGTTTGCTACCGTTGTAAGAACTACGGCTCAAGTTGCCACTGCTGTATTGCCAACAAAATTACTTCCCAAGAGTCAGCCGTAGAACATGATAAATGCCAACCGTTCGTGACAAGCTTCATTGCTACCTATATATATTGTGACTGTATTTCATTTTCACCGGTGCATAGTTGATTCTCAACTCAAAAGATATCACTTGAATAGCAACATTTCGTAAATTTCATCCCTATATGCATTTGCGTTTCTTTGTTTTTTACTATGATTTTTTTCTTAAGTTGTTAAAAGAGTCACTCAACTATGGCGATCAGTTTGGTGATGCTCCGTCAGAGAATCAGACATCAAATTAATTTTATTACTTAATTTTGTTCATATTTCAAAAATGATGCAGTCTTGAAAGAACATTATTTGCTTCGAACTTCGTTTCGTGGTGTTTCTAAGAAGATGACGTTTCTATGTTCTAATGAACTTGTCATTGTAAATAACCACTAGCTGATCTAGACTGTCGTAAGGGGAAGGACTCAACTACAATAATGTCTGCGTGATCCCTTAAAAGAGCGTGCTACAGTGTGTTTTGGTCTTGTTAGTAGGGGGCGCCATGCATCCTGCCCCCCTCCCCATCCGTGTATCACTATCACGAATTTTCATTCTTTAGCATTTTATGTCCATCTAATTATCAATAGATCGACATTCAACGTCAAATCTTCCGCGTTGCATTGTGTTCAGCTGTCCAGCTGTAAATACTAATGCTCTCTCACTGTCAGAAATGCAAAATCCGTTGAACACACAACCTGTTTCATTATTGGTGATTTGTGTTTCGTTTCTGTCATACTTCCGAAACAGTGATCACCATCTCAGTGGATAATTTTACAAGACTTGACCAAGACACATAGGTTGATCAAACACGATATTTCGAAACACTCCTTCTTGTTTCATTCTCCAACTGTCAGGAAGAATCCAACTGTTGATCTAGACAACTAAGCGTTATTTAACTGATGTCAAATTGTGCTTACTCAAATTAGAAGTGATTTCTATGCTTGGAAACAACTGGAAGCAGTTGGTTATTGCTCGAGACCAGGCTTACTTTCTTGACTTGTTGCCGTGGCGCATAGACTATGGTCTTAAGCAACGAGCTTCTGTCTGGTTTTCAAAAACCAGGAATCACTTCTCGAGTATTGTTAAAGAACATGTTGAAATCAAGTGAGGGTCTGAATAAAAAGGTGTTTCACATGGAAGGCGGGTTGCTTTCGGGTTTAAGCACGTCTCCCAAATAACTCTACTTACTATTTCAGACTGTACAAGACTTACAAGGACAACAAATACGTATATATGTTAATGGAAGTCTGTTTGGGAGGTGAACTGTGGACTATACTGAGAGATTGTGGCAACTTCGATGACACTACATCGAGGTTTTGTGTCGGATGTGTTGTGGAGGCCTTCAGCTACTTGCATGGCAAGGGAATTGTGTATCGAGATTTAAAACCGGAAAACCTTCTGCTAAGTAGCCGAGGATACGTAAAACTGGTAAGTAGCAGGTACAGCTACGTGCCATTTTTATGCGCCCAAAACACTTTTGTGGTCGCATGTAGTCAGCATCTCATCCGTCTGTCGTGCATCTGTGTCATCCGTCGTGTGTCGTCCGTCGTGCGTCGTCCGTCGTGCGCCGTCCGTCCGTCGTTGTGTTCATCCATCGATTTTCTCGAAAACCACTCGACAGATGACGACGAAGTTTTTTAAGCGGGGATGCGCCGGCACCAATCGAGATTCGGATGGATTCGACCACCGTGTAACCCCTGTAGCCGTAGGCCGTTGTTTTCATAAAAAATGACTTGACGAACCCTGCCAAAATTTAACCGCAGAGGTAAGTAATGGGAATGCGCTGCCG
Organism: Phoronis australis; assembly: GCA_002633005.1. Lineage (NCBI taxonomy): Eukaryota > Metazoa > Phoronida > Phoronidae > Phoronis > Phoronis australis. The sequence continues at coordinate 1,082,791 of NMRA01000063.1, read as the reverse complement.
CCAGTAGAAACAACATTTTAGTCTAATGAAACTGCTGCAGTATTATTGGCAGTCTCCTTGGGTTCGGACTGGACTGCCCTAAGGCCTCCTATCGACAATTTTAGTTGTCCACAAGATTTTCCTCGTCCGTCGGTTGTTGTTATAACGGCTTGACATATTTTGATGAAACTTGACTAAAGAATGTATATGTCAGGCGATTCCCGGACCAATTTACGATATCATTATATATTTTGATTCAGCCAAAATCAGAATAATTGAAAAAATTACATGATACTAATGAAGTTCCTTAGAATCCGTCTGCGGTAAAGTTCAGCGTTTTGCGGTACAGTTCAGCGTTTTGCGGTACAGTTCAGCGTTTTGCGGTAAAGTTCAGCGTTTTTGCGGTACAGTTCAGCGTTTTGCGTTGCTCTTGTTTATCTTCAAGTACTTAAAAATGAAGGTGCCTCATTTTCGCAAGTTTATCCACCAAATCGGAGTACTTGACATTAGCTTTAACTGTATCCTATAGGTGGATTTCGGATTTGCCAAGAGAATAGGACGGGGTAAGAAGACGTGGACGTTCTGTGGTACACCAGAGTATGTGGCACCAGAAATCATTCTAAACAGGGGCCATGACCACTCTGTCGACTATTGGTCCTTAGGCATATTAATGTTTGAACTTCTTACTGGCAGGTATGTTTCGCCTATTTATACAAGCCATCTTAATTATTTGTGTGGAAGGTTGTTTTGTAGTATACTATACTGAATAATATTATATTATTTTATGTAATATTACAGTACATTTACGTTATTTTGTATTGCGTTATGTTAAATAATAAAACTTAAGTTTCCTGCCAGACATTGAGATGCTCGTCAAGGCGTACAGGCCAATACTATTGACTTCGTCACAAGAATAGTTTTAATGCTAATAGCAATAGTGATGACGGGGATGACGATGACCATGAATATGATGACGACTTTGGTATTGATGATAATAATGTGTTGATCGTGATAAGGATGGTAATGGCGATGACTGTCATTAGTAATGACCGTGATGATTACAGCCATGTTGATGCTGATGATAGTGTTGCGTGCGCTGATTACGGTGAGGATGATAATAGTGATGACTGTCATTAGTAATGACCGTGATGATGACAGCCATGTTGATGTTAGTGATGTGATCATAGTGCTGAAAATGATGACTATTACGACTGCTATAACGATGCTGATAGCGATGAGTATGAAGGTGGCAATCTTCATGGTAGTGTTGTGGTGATGATGATGATAATAGGGGCCTATGGTCGTGTTGTCATCAGTCAGTCAGCCCCATGGAGTACGATTTTGAAAACCATTATTTTGCGATAAAAACCTTCGTTTTGATTTGTTTACTAATGCGGTGAGTTGGCGATCTTAATTACACGCCATGACTGAATGGAATTCATCGATTGCTCCAACACAAACATTCGCTGCTGCTAACTTGATGTATTCCTGTTTAAAGTTCGCGACTTTGGCTTGACCTAATTGGGGCTGCTTGGGACATTGATGGTGAAGATCCGGACAATGAATTAGTTGAACGTTGACTCTTTTTCAGTCCACCTTTCGCAGCACCAGACCCGATGAAGACATACAACATCATTCTCAAGGGAATAGAACATGTCGATTTTCCAAAGAAAATCGGAAAGCCGGCTTTGAGTCTTATCAAGAAATTATGCAAAGAGAATCCCACAGAACGTCTTGGGTATCAGAAGAACGGTATTGTGGACATCAAGAAACACAAGTACGCACTTTCTATTTCTTGCTAATAATGAAAGTGACCGAAGTATATTACTTATTCAAGGACTCCGTGGCCTGCCGCATGAGTATATTTCCTTAATTGTCAGCGTGTTTGTGAACTTTGTGCAAACGTTCTTCTGCTATTTTATCTTCGTTATTAACTTTATTATTATATTTGATAAATACCGAGAGTAAGCTATACGCTGATTTATTTATAAAGACTTAATCCACATTTATTTTTTTGAAATAAGTGCTCAGTTTTCGGAAATTATTATCATTAGAAAATGTCACAAGTAAGATGAGCTTAGAACCAAAACGAAGTGATAGAAAAATGTAACATTAGTGAGTAAACGAAGTCCACAAAAGCGTTGTAAACTCAGTGAACTTAGCTGAATCACCCTGTTTTATGCAAACAGCCACTTAGGTCCCATTCCTTTCTTGTTCATTGTGTAGATTGCCTTATTCAAGGATCCTCGCTGTTCCATTCTTGTTAATGGCGAAGACCAACCATGTGTGTATGCCTTGCACAAGGCTACTTACAACAAGTATACATGAGTACATAAGTAATTTTGATACCTGTGTACACGTAGGTTCAAAGTACCTAAACTACACGGTCAACGGGCTCATAAACACGGTCGCGGACGCATGAACACGACTCACGGACCTGCAAACACCGTCCACTGACTCACAAACACGGGAACGGACACAACACGATCCACGCACCCAAATACACGGGTCACGGACTCATCGGCTTCCTGGGTCAGCTGACATCTCCATTTTGTCCATACACCGTGTTTGGCGGTCCGTTAACCGTGTTTCCTCGTGAATATGAGTCCGTGTCCCGTGTATTTGGGTTCGTGGATCGTGTTTTGTGAGTCTGTTCCCGTGTTTGTGAGTCAGTGGACGGTGTTTGCAGGTCCGTGAGTCGTTTTCATGCGTCCGTGACCGTGTTTATGAGTCCGTTGACCGTGTAGTTTGGGTACCTTGAAGTTGAACCGTGGTTTACTGTTGTAGCATGTTCATATGTGCCGGCGAGCCCCAGTTGGGAAAGAGGTCTTTTCAGGCTTAGCTTTAGGCCAGGTGATGTAACCAGACTAAGACTAAGAAGTCTTACTTTTCTTATAGATGGTTCCAAGGGTTTGACTGGGATGGCCTTGCAAACCAGACTATGCTGCCACCTATTAGACCCAAGGTTTGTTTTTCGTTTTGTGGTCTCTTGTTATCACATCTCCTCTCTAAAGGCGACTTTTCCTCTCCAAAGCAATACTGTTGCCAGCTTGTTGATGTTTATTGATTTATCACTCATAAGAAAGCCATGTTGCATGTAAACAAATAACCCCAGGGTTGACTTGCGTCGCCTGTAGGAATTTTAGACTATCCTAGTAGTGTTAGTCTGCCTTAGATTTTACCTACCTGTCTAAGATCTGCTATGTCGGTTGCAAAGATATAAGCAAAGCCCTGCAACGGATATGCTGAAAACACGAACTGACATAAAGGCGAGATCAGGCGGTAGTGTCGTTTAGCTATTGAGTTAATTTTTCGTTAAACGCTGGACACCTTCATAGTAAGGTAAAAATAAGATTGAAGCGCTTTATTAAGCCAAGAATGACACTTTTGGGCACCATTCCGTTCAGTTCACACCGTGATATGATTTGCAAAAAACGAGACATGTCAATTTGCCTTATTCACGACTCGGTTTTTGTGAGGGTGGGAGTGAAACATGATATCCCTATAGTACTATTAGTACTATTAGTACTATTAGTACTATTAGTACTATTAGTACTATTAGTACTATTAGTACTATTAGTACTATTAGTACTATTAGTACTATTAGTACTATTACTAAATCAGCGCAATGTAGCTTTGGATAGTCCATTCTCTCCTTTTTTAGGAATTTTGTTATGAGTTGTGTAGCATCAAGGTCAAGCATTGCTATAAGCATGGCCATCTAAAGTATTCAGGGCAGGCACATCTGAGTTACATTTTCTCATTCACTGTGTTCCGGTTTATTTGTATATGTGAACATGCCTTTAAAGGGTACATTGTTTACGAAAAACCTACTTTAAGACTAAATTTCATGAAAATTTATTGAATCCAGTTCCGAAAACTTGGCGCTAAACCTTAAAGAAAATCTCAATGATGGTGTCAAATTTGTATAAATATGGTATGGCCGCATTATATAAGATGCTTAAAAACTGCAAAAGTAGGAAAAATTAGGTACTGTGTCACATCTGCAGAGGAACAACTTTTTTTGAATGTATGATGAGTTCTACCTCAGCTTTGAGTAGAAACACAGATCGTTTGATCAAGTAATGCATTAAAAAAGTACAAATATCAGTACACTAACTAATAGAGCTCCTGACAGTGCGTCATTGTCATTTGAACTGTACGTCCTATTTCTCTAGGTGCGAGGTCCAACCGATCACAGCAACTTTGATAACTATCCAAAAGAGAATGAGATGCCGCCCGATGAAACCTCGGGATGGGATGTTGACTTTTGACTGGTTTGGCTGACGTCTGCGCCGTTGAAACCTCGGGATGCGATGTAGACTGGTCTGGCTGACGCCGTTGGTTTAAATTTGTACAGGATATGCTTATCACAGTATTTCTATAAGGAATCGCAATAAAGTTGCAGAAACAGGTAGTGATTTTTCTATAAACTCAGTAACACTTGGTGAAGTGCAAGTGTTGGAGAAACTGGACGTTGTCGGTGTGATCGGTCATTTTATGTAAACGCTAAGCATAATTTGCTAGCTATAAAGGAGTTCACTGGTGATCTCCTCTATTTGTTACAAAAGTACAGTTGTACACTTACTGTGTAACTGTAGATTAGCGACCAAAATGCAATAAGTACTCGTTGGACGTGTCGCCCACCTTCTGTTTAGTGTTTTTTTTTGCTGTAGTGAATATGTGTTGTTGTAAGGAATTATGACCGTCAATAGAATAAGATTCTATTGAAATCATGTTGTCAGATGCACTACATTCCTGATCAATCTTTCGAGTCACCGAAAAGAGTAAAGTGGACTCCTTGATGATATCATGTGCTGATTGCAAACACGTTCAAAACAGACACTCCTGTCCAATTACCACGTCAATTATCGAGAAAAAAGTTCATTTTCGTTATTCATAACTCACATATATTTTTAGAATTAGTTCCTAATTTGCTATTATTGTCGAGAAAGGAAGTGGTGATGACCGGGAGAAGACATCAATCATGTGTACCAGCGTTATATTTTACGTTGCTGCAGGCCTGCTATTGACTGAGCTATCGGCATGTTTGAGTGTGCTGTGTAGCATTTCTTAGGGCGCACAAAAACATCGTCGGTGCTTATTAAGGTACGTGGTCTGAAGCGATCGAACATGGTACGGCTGCTACAAAACGATCATTTGTAAGTATTTGCGCAATGTGGTCTTAAAACATCATTGGAATTGCGAATGTCTGAACTAGGTTACTTGGCAGCCAACGTTTCTAGGCAACCAACGTTACTTGGCAATCAATGTTGTGGAAGTTTAAGAATACAGTGAGAAGGAAGTGTTTTATAATGTTCATACTATGTCATTCTCTAGTTTCACTATGGATTTTCAGTTTAGTTTGCTTAATTTGTCTGTTTCATTCTGATCCGTTCGATCGCATTCCAGTGCAAACAACCGTCGAGTGCAATTGATTTTCCGTAGTATGGATACAAAAATGCACGAACCAGTGAAATGGGCAAACGCCTTCACTGACATGTGCAATTTCAGCGCTTCATCCTTTAAATTGTTTGAGGATTTTGGACAAAATCTTTATTAAGCTCTCCACAAGTTTCTGGAGCACTTGGTTACTAAATTGCCCCTTGTCTTCATTTTTATTTTTCATAGTAGGTTAGTTATTTGTAAATATTTATTTGTACACTAATCGTCTTCTTAAGAATTCAAAATAACCGCAATAATAAAGAAAATCATCATAAACAAGACGTTTCGTTTTATTGGCTATGGACCATCTTGAGGTGAGAACACGTTTTGCGCACATTAGAAGTGTGTTAAGCACAATGCACAAAATAATACAAATAACATTTTGGCGTAACTTCAGGTTCAAAAATGCCAAGCGTGGGTTTGTTAGACACGAGAACGTCGCGAAAAACGATTTATCACGTCCTATACCTCTGGTCAGTCAAGACGTTCATCGCATCCAGCAGTAACATTAAATGAGTTTTCGTTTCTAAAACCCAGAGTGTTCCACCGAAACGGGAACCTCGGTGTAAAACAGATATCCCGTAGTCGAAAACACTCCCGCAGCTAACCAGCCCGAAAAACACGAACCCCGACCTTTGAAACAGGAACCCCGGGAATCGGACAGGAAACCCGGACAATTTTTCAAATTTTCTGATACCGATGTCATTAGCCTCACACTTTAAGTTAAAGCATCTTCAAGTACTTTCCAGTTGTTTTCTGCACGTGTTTGTTAAAAATTGTCAATAGTAAAACGTGTTGAGTTTTCTATTTGATTTTTATCGGTAAAACTCATGCAACTTGTCTGCGGGCAAATGTCAACATACCGTAAACGTTCGGGTTAACGCCCATGCTCAGTCAACCGTCCACCCCCTACTTTAGGTGGATTTTCGATTTAACCGCCCACTGCTCGGTTAACGGCCCATTTGCGATTTTTGAAGATTGAAGACTTAGCGCCCAGTGCTACTCAAACGCGCGATTGATTCCCCGACTTTAGATCGATGATCACAACTAGAGTGCAACGACGGCCTCCGAGCCGGCGGTTTGGCAATGTGAATTATAATACAAGTAACGAATTCTTGTCTCCGTTCATGAATTTACTTCAAAATATAATACTTGAACGTTTTGTCAATTTATTTTCTTCCCATGTTCTCGAGGTTTAAGAACCCCGCCGGCTTCAATGCCTCCGCTTTTAGCGACGCGTTCTGCCGCGTCGAGTTTCTGTCTGCAGTGCACTAGATAAAAATTATATTCGAAAAAAATCGGGCCAGAGAAATGTGACAGTGCCAACCCTTCCAATTCGCTTTTGGTAGGAAGATCTCGTACTTTGAAGAATTTCCATAACTCACGGAAAGATGTCAAATTCTCCCTATTATGGTGTGTGTAATTGCCAGGTTATCGAGGATGTGTAGCGACCGAACGGACAATGTACCTTGCTGGCCGATTTGCTGTCTTTCGATTTCTGAATTCAAAGGTTGGCAATACGTTGCTGGATGTTTGTGTATCATCTTGAAGAAATAAAAAACTGCAAGTCAAATTTTGTTTTTCGCTTATTGCTTCTTAGACAAGTTGGCGTTAGCAGATTCCGCCAAAGTCGCTGGAGGTTCCGTATAGTACGATTTCTTGCGACAGGCGTAACTGTGAATTGTCGTATCCACCTAGCCTTTTAGCTTTCCGAATATTTTTGTTTCTACATTGAGCAGTTTCAGCCTGAACAAAATTCTTACCATTCTAGTCTGAGACATCTACGGCGTTACTGATTGAAAATTGGCGGCAGTGGTAAAGACGTGCACGCAGTTAGCTACGGGGCATGGAACATCGGGTCCAGGGATCATCGAGCCGGGAAATATTGGAACAGACTTGACATCGTAGTTTTGGGTCATTGGAACGGAGGAATATCGTAAAACACTGGGTTTTTTGTAACAACAGCTTAAAAGTCGCGCCGGTGTACTCCTTTACGTAGGGCTGTTGCTGTTCTCCTTTGATGTATAATCTATACTCTCAACACGTTGTAATCTCGGTGAATATATTTTAGTTAATTTCAGATTATTCAATGATTTCTCCTTACCAAACATATTTTCAAAAATGAAAAAATGTATTTCGACTTTCTAGAGCCAATGCTGATTAATTCCTTTAAAAATCTTTACAATTGTCCACACTTTAGGGTTCATCGATTTACTTGTCGAGACTACATTATTTCCGACACAATCAGTTTCCGAATTTTTAAATGGACCGCGAGAATTATTCACTCAAAAGACCTGCACCGTCACCAATTTCACCGGTGTTGCCCTAAAAAAGTGTACATCAACTCCTCGTCGATCATTAAAACGGAATTTGGAATCGGAATTTCTGAACTCAACGCATTCACACTTTTTGTTTGGCAAAATTTGTTCTGAAATTCGGTTTGCCGGTATTAAAATACTAAAAACTTGAAACGAAATTAAACCTGGTCCGATAATTTGTTGTGATGTGTACGCAACCTCATGGAAGAAGAACAAGTGATTGAAGGATTGGGGAAAAAGATACAAGCTAATAGGCGATGCAATATTTTATGGCCCAGAAAGCCGACGCAAAAGATCGCACCACAACTTTAGCAGCAGAATAACGTATCACAATTATTTAAAGTAGGAAGATTTATTTTTCATCAAACAATGTTTGACAGAAAGAGCGAGAGTGGTGTATCGGTCCCCGGGTTTCCTGTTTGAAAGATCGGAGTTCGTGTTTTTCTTGCTGGCTGTTTTGAAGGTGCGGGAATTTTCGACTACGGGATATCTGTTTTTACCGGGTTTCCTAGGAAAAGGCAACGCAGTTATTGGTTAGTACTGTAAACCACTTAGCTCTTACTGGTAAGTGGGATACATAGGCGGATTTAAAGGCAAAGGCAACCTTTTAGCATGTCATTTTTAGCAAAAATTAGGTTCGTTGGTTATCCCAGACATATTTTCAACTTAATTACAGCTTTTCGTAATTTAACTAAATATTCGTTCTCTACTCCGGAAGTGACGTTTTGGGAGGCAAGCATTTCCCGCCAATTTGTTTTCATATAGTCAGTCATTGATCTACCTCCGTTGTGATAAGTTCGGTCGTTATTTGCTTTTGTTTACGAGTCAGTCAACATGCCACACTGTTGCTGCGTACCGGGATGTACTCATTATGGCCCAAAGCCTGTAAGCAGCGCTGCTGCGATGTTGAGTAGTGGCAGTGAATACAGGTCCAGTCAGTGAAGAGTACAATTCGTCGTTCAATGAACAGATCGGTGAGCCAAACTTTGATAAGTTTATTGTGGACTTGTTTAAAGTATTGGAGCTATTTAGAAGGTGCCAGGTGTCTAGCGAGGGAGTCACACGGCGGGGTGTAAGCAGTTTGTGTGCTCAGGTCACCATCCAGTGGGAGTATGTCGCGGTACACTCGGGCAAACGGGACAGTTGTTCCTCTGTCCGTGAGACAATAATGAGTACATCCCGGTACGCAGCAACAGTGTGGCATGTTTACTGACTCGTAAACAATAGCAAACGACGACCGAACTTATCACAACCGAGCTAGAACAATGACTGACTCGGCAGCTCTCACAGTCAGACTATATGAAAAGAAATTGGCGCGAAATGCTTGCCTCCCAAAACGTCACTTCCGGAGTAGAGAACGAATATTTAGTTAAATTACAAAAAGCTGTAATTTAGTGGAAAATTTGTCTGGGATAACCAACGAACCTTATTTTTGCTAAAAAAAGACATGAAAAAGGTTGCCTTCGCCTTTAATAAAACAGCAAGAGCGTAGGGAAATGTTGAACACGGCTCAATTGTAACGAAACCATGGCTAAGTATAGGCTCTCCCGCGATATCCCAGGTGACCGGCAGTGGCGCTGCGCGCTACGACTCCGTTTCTGTCGTCTGCTTCACTGTGCAATGAAGAAAATTACTTAATTTTTTAAATAAAATGGAATCTGAGTCAGTGACAATGAAAAAACAGAAGCTGCTGGTAAGATGTGAATTTTAATCGAAGCCTTAGTGACACTCAGAAACTCATAATTCTCCGTGTTTTTTAGTCAATATTAAAGGGTAATAGACAGTAAGATTTTCACTGTCATTGTACTGAAGTTTCCTTCAAAAGCCATGGTTTTGGTTAACGTTTAAGTTTTTAATAAAGCAAATTGCCGTTCTTAATTACATTTCGTACTTCCGTGAACTACATAGTGATTGCTCTTGGGAGTTCAGGAGGCAATTGCCCCCAAGTGCCAGGAAGGTGGGTACATGGGAGGAGTGCAAAAACAGGTAAAATCCATGTGGGCAGCAAATGGGTGTTGACCGCCTCCCCGGGGTAAAAACCAAGCATTGTGCCACATGGGTGTTGAGCCCAATTTCCACCGTCACACATTTTGGTTGCTAGATTTCTCTGACCATCGACAACATGTGCTGAGGTGGTGATAATATGTGGCTCTCGTTGTGTGCATACCGACCAAGGACATTTTGTAATGACCAGTGTCCATGCCCCTGTGGTTATGTCAATACCATACTGGTATTTTCCAACTTTTCCTTACATGGTGCTCTCAGCTCACTGCTGTTTCATCTCCACCCAACAATTTCGCAAATGTTCCCTATTCAATGCACCAGGCTATAGCAATACAGACAATTGTTTTGTGCAGTTGGTGTTACACAAGTGAGAAGAAGAAAGTAAGACAATTCATCACTGCTACAACACTGTAATCCATTCTGATGCACTCTTGCATATAATTTTAGAACACTCCATTATTACTTAGTGACATGCTGGTACAGGCTAAACTGCCCACTCCCCCACTATTATCACTAAAAGTTACACAGTTTCTAATCAGTAGAAAGCTCACAACTTACAAAACGTAGTTAACACTGAGTATATCATCACTCATAACTAGACAAAGTTGCTAAGTGTGATGAAAAAATATTTGAAGAGGTGCTGAACAGCGATCAAAATATTCATCACCCACACGACTTCAAACAAAACTGAAAAGACTTGGATGACAAGACCAAAATTTAATTTCATAAACCTCTTATCAATATCAGTAAATATTCCACGTAAGATACAGCCTGACCACGAGATCATATATATATCAGCCACAACTGGGGCTTCTATTAATCACAATCTCCAAAAAACGTACAAAATAGGCAACACATATATTATGACAACAAGAAAATCTGACCAACCTCCTCACTCTCTATCAATTCACAAGTAAACAACAACTCTTTTTGCCAAAGAAATGCGTTATAAATAAAGCTGAAAACTAATTTACTCACAGAAGTGTTTGTCATCTGTATCCTTAGCTCAGTAAAGGTGGGACAAATCAACTTGACCTCTGCAAATAAGGCTGTTCTGCCAGAACAGTGTAGACAAGAGCAGAGAAAATGTACTACATCCTCTAAGGACATTTTTCCAGAGATGTTGTTTTAAAATGAAATTTTGTTTGATAGTTTGTTTCAAATAATTTAGCATGAGTTTGATCAAAATTTCAGTCCTACATCATTGGCGCGCAGAAGTTTTCACTGGTGCACTGGTGTTGGTTAACTTGTGCTAACTGGCACATTAAAATTATGTCGATTTTTTTCACCGAGATTCTCTGACTTGAGGCCCTGTGACTGTGACTGCGGCCGTGTCATTGGTCTTTTCACCCATGGCCATGGGTATGTTTTTCTAAAATTATCTCTGCGATCGGTCGGGTGAGATGCATGTTGACATTTTTGATTTGGAATACATGTACATGGACTGCAAATATCTAAACAAGCTGACGATCACATCGTTAAGTAGTCCTTACGCCGGCAGCCTGGCTGTTTAGTAGCCTACACAGCAGACGACTGCAATCGACTTGAAAGGAATTATCCGATGATCGAGTTACGGATAGACGGCAATAGCCGGTCCATCACGGAAGGTTAGTGTGGAGTTATCGATGTCGTGAAACTCCGTGACCAATCGACAATTGCCGTACCGTCCTTGACCTCGAACCGTCAAGGGAGGACTGATGCGTGGAGTTTTGGGGAACTTTTTGTGCTTTGAACGCGATTTGTTTGCGATCTCGCTGACGCAGGACACCGTGAATGGTATTAGAAGAAAGAACAATTACTAATGGTGTGCTGAAACCCTGTTTTGTGTAAATTTATTGAGTTTTGTTTTTGATATGGACGGCTGAAGTGAAGCACCCGTGGAATTCCTTGTCCCGAATGTCATACATTGTAGTATTATAAAGTGTATTGGGGACGATCAGAAGCTGAGGACGCCTGTGCTTCGCCATTGTTCTCGCGCTTCGTACTTGACCGTTGCTTATTCGCTACTTGGCGGCGCTAGTAGTAGCGATAACACCAAACTTACAATGAACACTCCTATTGTCTAGGCTACACTCCTTGGTAACACTACCAAATTAGACGATGCACAGCTGAAACTTCCTGTCAATAAAATTCCGTAATTTTTGACTATATCTGAAAAAATCATGCGTGAAACTTATTTTTAATTAAACCTTTAATTTTAACCTTTGTATATTTTATGAATTTGGAAATAGTCATTAGGGGGTCCGTTTGAAATTTTTTATAATTATGCTATTTCTCATCTGAAAACCAAGGAGAAAGAATCAAAGTTTAAAAGACGACTTCTGTCGTTATGCAAATTACGTCATGCCTAGCCATGTTGGCTGATTGAAGACGGCAGCAAGTGTCTGCGGTCTTGTAAAAATGTCAGCGACTTTGAAAGTCTTCGCCGGAACGGGAACACTCGTCTCTCATGCTCTTGAGAGCTAAAATGAACGCCGCTTTCCTTGAGGAAAATATAGACCTACTTGTCTACCATGTCGTGAACACATCCACTAAAACAAGAAACTGTAGGAACACCGCATTTATCCACCTTCACTCTTATCAGGCTTCTATTGTGAGTCAGCATGCGTGAATAATTGGCTGATAAGCCAGCTCTGGAACTACTTTGGGCTGAATGGATGACNCACACACACACACACGCACACACACACAAACACACACACACACACATATTTATTTGTATATGTATATGAATATGTATGTTAAACTCTCAACGTTTCAATTAGTCCACTTGACGCTATGTAATTGATGTCTGTTTTGAAGTTAATAAATACCTTGATCCCTTGACAGACAGGCTTAATTACGGATGCAATGAAGTTTCACTAAAATTACCAATGTCAGTTTAATACTGTATCGTATATGTATACAAATTTTGTTAATAAATTAATTTCATCATCTCCAACATTTTCTAAATTGTGACACCATGTACACCCTGCACTACGCACACTCCCACGTACACTCTGAACCATGTACGCCCTGCACCAAGTACACCCTGCACTACGTGCGCCCTGCACCACGCACACCCTGCACCACGCACACCCTGCACCACGCACACCCTGCACCACGTACACCCTGCACCACGTACACCCTGCACCACGTACACCCTTACTTACATTTTCGTATTTTATTTAGTGTTATATCTCTCCTTATCAGATTCGTTATATTAATGTTTATATTGGTAACATCGCACATAACACCTGGCATCTGGGTATGCGTGAGGCCAAACTGTGGCTCCCCTCTAGAAAAGTTGTTCCACTTATTAGATTTTTTTAGAATTTAGATGTGTTATAGAGCAGCCCAAGCGCTTTAAAATTACTGTTGCGCTTTGCTTTGGGGGTGTTTCCTTCTTTCAGTTGGACTACTGGGATGATATAGGGGCTTACATAGTGGTGAGAAAGTTGGACGAGTATTTAACAGAGCTGCATTTCCATTTTATGGTGTCCTGATGTATGGGCTCTCTTGTGCATTGTGCTTGTTCACCAAATTTTCTATCAGAACACAAAGTATTTTATCATTGAACTCACCTGAATATGCTATGGAGCCAATAAAGCCAAAAGTCATGAGTAACAATGATTTTTTTCGTTATTACCGTTGTTTTTCAATTCTCCAAACTACCAGGGCCAATTGTGTTTACTGATCCCGTGAAGTTAAATGGAAGTGTCTTTTTAGAACACGATATACTTATAATTTGTGAGAATGTGTCCATTAACAAAATAATTGAGTTCGAACAAACTTAAACTAATTCAAATGAAATACTAATACAATTTTAGGAATCGTTCATAGACAAAATACTAGGTCAGCACGTTTGCAGTATTTCAGTCCCCGTATCGGTCTTCGCAATTACATGTGGGGAAGTTGCAACATGGCTGTAAGTGTGGCATCCATATTATACTAAGAAAGGTGAGTTGATCTGTAACTGGTTTAAGCGACACCTCGTGTTCTTTTCGAGCTTCCTCAATGGCGTGAAGGGCGTCTTGATACTTTTCATCTGCGTTTATGTCAATGGGGTGTTTTTCTGAAGGATCTTTTGCGATGTTATAAAGAATCGGCGGGTTGTGCTTTATTGTCTTACTATAGCACGGACAAGCAAAGTCGCAGCGATACGTGTCCGGATGAAGATAGTCGTGAGTGACGTAATACACCTTCCAAATGTCGTCACCTGTTGGCAAAGAAGTAAGTATATTAAGATGCATGAAAACCCCGTAAAGTTGTGACGAATCAAAGGTACTCGACAGAGCTCAAATTTGGTTGAGAAAAACATTCGACCAAGGTGTCCATGGAACTAAAAATGTGACAAAGTGGGGACCAGCATCAGCACAAACAAAAAATGTCCCATTACATTCATAGAAAGCATAGTAAAAATCGACCTTTAACCGACCTTTAACGATTTTGTGTGTCCAGTTGGCGCGTGAATGTGGCCACTTTGTGTGTCCAGTTTGTGCGTGAATGTGGCCACTTTGTGTGTCCAGTTGGCGCGTGAATGTGGCCACTTTGTGTGTCCAGTTGGCGTGTGAATGTGGGCACTTTGTGTGTCCAGTTGGCGCGTGAATGTGGACACTTTGTGTGTCCAGTTTGCGCATGAATGTGGGCACTTTGTGTGTCCAGTTGGTTTGTAAATGTGGGCACTTTGTGTGTCCAGTTGGCGCGTGAATGTGGCCACTTTGTGTGTCCAGTTTGCGCGTGAATGTGGCCACTTTGTGTGTCGAGTTGGCGCGTGAATGTGGACACTTTGTTTGTCCAGTTGGCGCATGAATGTGGGCACTTTGTTCAATAAAAATTCGCCATGTTACATTCAAGTTACCTTTCATTCATCCTTTGCAGCTTTTTTCAAAATGTTGTCTACCTTTTGTACAGAATAAACTTATGGAATAATTTTAAAGATTTCCCGCACCTTTTTATCGTAAGTTAGGGTAATCCAAACTCATCGTTTTTACAGCTTTTAAATGTCGTGAAAGATGACCTTTCGCACATCTTTTTATTTTTGAAAGACTTATTTTTTGCAATTGCAAAAGGAGTAAAAGGGCACGTTATTGACTCGTTACAATTATAATTGTTGAGAGAACCGTATTTCGCTTAAACTTTAGCTTTTGACTTACCGTCTTTTGCAATTTCAAAAAGTCCAAAAGAAACATGTTTATAGCTTATTGGTCTTGTGAAATGTTGTCCTTTGTACAGCTTTTTACCATCTACTGCAACTAACAGAAGGGTTCTAGAGATTCACCATTTCAAATTTTAACTGCCAACTTTCAAACCCGTTTCGTTTATCAAAGTCCATTTTTGCTCTGTACTTTCATACAAGCATACGTTGACATCAGCAAGATTTCCGTCGGCCCATTACTAGTTTAGTTCACTATATTAACATGCATAGGACGCAACTGACAACTACAACTACGGCTTTGTCTTTAGTTCAAATTTATACTTTCAAGGTAGGCCTACGAAAGTGACATACGTGTAGAACAGTGCAAATGACTGACAACATTCGTAAGAATGGCGGATCGATACATACATGACAAAATTTAGAAGAAAAATGTCACCATGTACACCCTGCACCACATTGCAGTACCCATATTTCACAAACATTGCCGTATTATAGAGTGCCAATAGTTTTAAAACATTGCCATACTATAACGCGCCCATAGATCAAAGACATTGCTGTACTATAGGTTTCCAATGCTTCACAAACGTTGCTGTACTATAGTTAGCACATATTTCTCAAACATTGCTATGCGATAGCGTGCCAAAAATTCTGAAACATTGCCATATTATAGCGTGCCCATAGTTCACAAACATGGCTACAAGCGTGTCCATTCAACCTGGTCGACATAGACTACACACGTTTTAAACACAAACACCCTTTAGGTTATGATGATTATGGCTTTTCTGAAACTAACTGCTAATTGACTTTCCTTCCCAAAATCTTTCAAAAAATCATTTTTCCGGAAAACTGAGTGGATGACGATCAACTCTTTCATGTGTTTAGCGTCCATAAATTCCACACAACGCAGTTATATGAAATGAAGTGGGTGTAACGCAATAATATAATTACATTGTGTGACCTACTGGTAGTTTGGCAAGTACTAATGTAAAGATTTGCATCAAACCTAACCAGCATAGAATAAATAAAACGCATTAAAATCATTACAATAATTGTAATAAAGCGTATAATCATCGAACAATGTTTTTTGATGTGTCAAGTGAGGTTTCATACATTTTTGAGTCATGTCACAAACTAACCTTGCGGTCATGCTGGCGCTTATCATATTCCCAGTTCAAATGAAATCAAATTTCGAAAATCTGTTGAATGTACTCGAGGCCAGTCCTTGCATAAAAATGTTTCAAAACAACCCCAAACAAACAGAATTCTAACCAATAAAGAAAATACTCAGAGAATATGCTATCGAAAAATATCATTTGAAAAGTTTCATCCCTCTTGTTGTAATGTTTCGCACAACGTTCCCGGTCATCAACACCAAGTAGTAATGTTTCGCACAACGACCCCGGTCATCACCACCAAGTAGGAATGCAAAACCAACAGGTGGTAGACCATTTTGTGTACAGACATGCAGGAAACAGATCCCAACAGGGGTTCTAGTACTTGTTCGAAAGTAGACTTTGTCAGCCAAACGTTTTTGAAGTTTTGCTTTCACTGTTGTGAGGAAACATATAGTCACTTTCCCAAATTATAGACAAATGTTTACTAATAACCTTACCTAAATTCACAACGAGTCGATCAAAAATGTCGTTTTTGCGTGCTCCTGGGTTTATGTCATATGCCAAAATCAGTTTCAAAACAATGAGATACTCAGCGGTTTCTGTGCACACAGTTCATGATTGAATGAGTGTCTGATGAGTTAAAAAACAACACTCTCTGCCAGCTGTGTCTTCCGTAGACATGTTGTTTTTACAATGGTGATTTAAAAACAACACTCTCTGCCAGCCGTGTCTTCCGTAGACATGTTCTTTTTACAATGGTGATTTAAAAACAACACTCTCTGCCAGCCGTGTCTTCCGTAGACATGTTCTTTTTACAATGGTGATTTCTACTCAAGACAAGTAGCGATACAGATTATTGAGAATTTGAATTCCAGGTAACAGTACCCAAGCAGGTGACATCAGCTCTGACTCGCATAATTTTTACCTACAGTCCATTGTTCTTGTAATATTATTTTGAACAAGATTTATTTATTTAGGTATGTACACTTTTGATTAACTACTATATACATAAATACATATAAATTTAACTGATTGGAGCACTTTTGGTGGACTTCAGCACATCTGAAGAAAGCAGCGGGGATTTCCTGTTTAAATCACTGCAGTAGCTATTCGCATAAATATAAGATAAGTTGATTAATAAGGCCTAAGAGAAAAATTTTTCCAACAGCCCTATTCCGATAAATAATACTTACAAAAATTACGCTTTAATTATGTAGTACCTTATCCCCAAGGCCAAGTTGTTTTAGCAATGCCTTACTCAAGATTCACCACTAGTGATTGCATTACAACCGATTGTTCTAAAACATTTTCTAAATAACAGGCCATAGGCACAATTAATAGAACAGTTTCAAAGGCGGCTAATTACCTGAGCTGAGGCGATACGTCAGCTCTCGTTACGTAACTATGACTTATTCGCACTGCCTGCTTCAGGCCAGAGGCCTCCGTGGCTACAGCTGGTAGAGGTCGATTCCTTTCAAGCTTGGAACTTGACTCGAACACGACATGCACATCTCTGGCAAAGCTTCAAGAAGAACCATTTCTTTTTGTGGGTAATGAAAGTGCTGTTTTGGGTCAACATATTTCTCGGGCTGGAAAAGTGATAGCTCAACGAGAAGTCCAAAATTTGAATTCTGGAATGTTTTCTTACATGTCCAGTTACCGACCTTGATGTTCGTCCTTGCTCATAGCGAATACAAATTCTCGCTGTACAATGATGTCCTTGAATCTGTTGTGCCTTTTTCTTTGCTCTTGACCTTCAAAATGATGCAATATGGGTCCCTGTCCACATCCAAGACATGAGAGCTACGCCAGCTAACGTACGGCAGTATCTGAAGAAACACTGGGTGTTTTCAAAGACACGGCACAGATTCTGTGCTATTGCAATTGATCAGGCGGATGAACAAAATAGCTCCTTAGCCAAAGACAGTGATGGGGCTATTGGATTAACGGAAAATCCAAACGCTTTGACAGAGTGAATGATGTTTGGGTCCGAGCTAGCCTGGTTGCTGACTAAATTTGATTGTCAATATCGTTTTGAAGACAATATTGAGGAGACAAGCCACTACAAAGACAGTCTATCCCTCAAGAACCACCTTAAAAACCATGTGAATAGTTTGTGTGGTGTAAGATGTAATTTCATCCAAGGGTAACCCTTTCTTTGACCATGGTGATGAACTTATGACGATAGATACGCTGCAGGTCTTCAGACTATCGAAGTGACTGGAAAACAGCAATATGGCAGCTGTAAGCAAACAGTCCTAATTGAAAAGACACAACCAATGAAGACTCCAATCAAGAAAAACAGGTTTATTGCTTTCAAAACAGCTAGCGGGAGGGCAAAAAGAGTGACTCAGCAACGCGACTGCCTCTGAACTTCCAGAATTTCTTGAAAAAATCGAAGAATAAAGGGGAATTGTTCATGCTGTTAGCTGAAGATGTCTCGGCAATCGCCTATCCTACCAAGACAAAATATATGTGTTTCCCACAATCAGTCTGTTTTTTCCTCTGGTTCTGACATACCACCGTGCGATCATGAGAAGTCGAACACCAGCATATGCTCGTACGTTGCGGACGCTTTGATCAAAGGTAATCAGAGAATACTGGTTACTAAGGTGGATACTGATGTTGTGGTCGTTCTTCTTTGTATTTTTGATCACCTTCAGGCTTTGCAGCCAGCAACTCAACTACGGGTACTGGTTAAAGCTGGAAAGAAAGCGCGGGAACTCTTCGTCAATAGTGCGTGTGACCAGCTTGGGTACGATTTGTGTGTAGCTCTACCCATATGCCATGCCTTTAACAGGATCGGACACAACGTCCCAGTTCTATGGAAAAGGGAAGAGAACAGCATGGGAGACATGGAAAGCTTACCCTGATGCTACTCGGGCATTCTCGAACCCGCAATCAATTCCTTTCAGCAACTCACCACCGACACTCAGGAGTTCAAAACAAATGATATATTTAAATGTCTCGTTTATCGTCGAAAAGCCAAACCAGCCAAGGCAATACTTTTAGAAATGAGCTTTTCCCCCGAAAATTTCCGATCATGCCAAATTGATTGCCTACCCAGTCTCCTCTGATAAAGCATGTTAACAAATGCTTTTATACAAGCTAGCAGTCTGATGCCCATCCATGGGAAACCAAGTCCAAAGGGGTTTGGATGGTAGAGAGACACAGACCAACAATGGACAGACATGCCTGAAGTCTCCAAAGCTGGCCAGTAGCTCATTAAGTGCGGTTACAAGAGCGTTTCACCATGTGACAAGAGATGTGGATGAAAAAGTAATTTCTCAGCCTGCACAACACCTTGCAAATGCCAGGGAACATGTCAGTAACATGGTTTGTTATGGACCAAAGGAACGGATGATAGTGTTAATTGAATTCTGTGAGCTACACTGACAATTTGACATTAATCCGTTTTATTGTGTTGATATTATAAGCAGTTGACAATCGGTTTACACGTAGACAGGAGCTAGAGCAAGCATACTAACGACATTTATCAAAGTTGGCCTCTGAGTTCTTGGTAATCAGACAAGTTCTATGCATATTGGTCTCTTTATCATAACAACAACCAAATTTTCATGAAAATTGTACAAATTAATGATAAATTATTAGTCTTGCACCAGACCAAACTAGATACTTTTGTTAAAATTGCAGTTGGTTAATTAAATTTTGGCGGCCATATTGGATTTATGCAAATGAGGGGTCTTAATATTATGAGGATAAAATATTGCAATGTCGATTTGATACATTTCTAATTAAGAAAGTACCATTACCTAGCCTTAAAATAGGTGATCATCTCTTAAAAGGGGACTGTAGTCAAAATAATGTTGCAGTTAATCGGTTCTAACATACAAATAAAACTCACATTTGCCTGACTTGCGTGCCAAACAAAAGCCAATTCGTATTCATGGTCAAAACACTGAATTCTGAAAGCCATCGCTGATTGGCTGATGTGTCAGTGACGTGAACGGCCGGGTATCGGCTGCTTTGCACATTCATTGCTTATGTCATATTTGAAGAGTTTACATCGTAATTTATTATTGTATCAATCGTCCTTATTTTTTTATTGTTTGCCACAGTGCTGTAAAAGGTTCGCTATGCCTTTTTGTATGGCACCTGGTTGCTCAAACTCTTCGAAAAAGGCGTCTTTTAAAGGGATGGTCATCGCATACCATCGCCGGGTTACCCAAGCCTTGGCCCAA
>NMRA01000063.1:1048884-1060228 GCA_002633005.1 Phoronis australis | reverse complement strand
TTATCATGTGTTCGTCGCTGACGGTACCTAGATTGCGTACATGTTATAACAAATTATCGGAGCTTGTTTCATTTTGTTTCAAGTTTTTAGTATTTTTACACCAGCAAACCGAATTTTAGAACAACCTTGGTGCTGCGAAGCTGTTATGATGTCCCGAAAGACGTCTCAAATTTTTATGAAATGGCGCGTGCGCCGTGTCACGAGCGTGCTGTTCTTGAAACGGACAACACACTTCTTTGTTAAAAAGGCGGCAAATTATGCTACCAAAGGACGTTTATTTGATTGTTTTCCACTTAAACGGCTGCAACGAACAATGGAAGTGTCGGGTGACTATATCAGATTTTGCATGCGCCCCCGCCGGTCCGTTAGCTTTATATGTTGATGTAGCCTAAGTTACGACGAGGTGACGAGCATAACTGAGTCAACTATACCCGGGTAGTCAACGGCTGTCTGAAATTTCGGGGTTAACGGAGCTCAACACACAGTGGTACGATAGTCTTCATACAGGTACAGTCGGTAACTTACCAACCCTTCAAGTTTACAGAGCTGCCGGAGTATTGGCTGACAGCTGGCTGACTGGATGGCTAGAGTCCACATTGCCCTCGGCACAGTCACTGACACCAGTTACACCGGCAAATTTTCGTCTGACGATGACGATGACTAGGTATCATTTTGTGTTGCCTCGGCTCAAACAGGTATCCCTTGTGACCCGAAATTTCACACTAAAATTTCTTATTCCGACAATACAAAAAACGCTACTTGATTGCACGCTAACACAGGACAGTGACTTTGCCCCCGCCAAATACGTCACGAGACTAAGCAGCGCTCCAAGCCGGTAATTTTTTGAGCTTCGTTAGAGAACATAAGTTTAATTTTTGGTATTGAATTATTTGTGAAATTAATCAACAATTCATAGAAAACTATCCAGAATTTATTCAGAATAAAATACAGTTCCCTTTTAAGCAACCATAGACTGTGTTACGTGTCGGTCATTTTGTTTTTCGAGACGTGACCTTGACCTTGACCTCAAAATTTGGACAACCGACCCCCATGTGATTCAGCATGTCAAAAAGTAGCAGTGTACCAAATATGATGCTTTAATACAAGGTGTAAATGTTTTCGGGTTAAGGGCCTGAAGTCTGTGATAATAATTAAAAACTGCCTTGGTTTTAATGACGTCAAAGCAGCGGCCAATCATTGCGTAGAATGGAATTCCCATAACCAAGCCTCAAATGGCTAAACCGATCAGCGCCATCTTGAGGCTTGGGGAAAAAGATGACTTGAACAACGCAGCAGAGATGACACGACCACACTGTAGAGATGACATGAGAAAATGGCCAATATAGAACCATAACTGATAACGTACGTTACATTTTACCCACATTGGTGGCACCTAACGGTAGAAATAAGATCAAAAACCGGACGATCGCCGCACAAATAAAAAGGTTCATGTTCAATTCAACGTTTCGTCTTTTCATTAGACATCATCAGGATCATATTTACAACAATTTAGGACAACAAGGGCCAACATACAGGTCAGGTAACATCCTTAGAGTGAAGCGAGAGATACATAGAATATGGTCAGTAGCTGATCATCACCACAGCTGCAGGGTCACAGAGCTCTGCATGTTATTCAAAGAATCAGTGACATGCTGGTTCTGAATGCCAATGACTCTTTAATGTACAGTAACTCCTTATTAGGTTCTCTGCAGATAATACTAACAGAGTTGGCTTGGTGATTGTAGCTAGTACAATGCCTATATATGTTACTTTTCTCTGAGGTGTGATGTTCTTTCAACCTGTCACAGAGGCGTCTCTGTGTGAGTCCTATTGTGGCCAAAAACCGGTAGAAATAAGAAACTCGTGCTATGGGAAATGCTTCAAAAAGGTGCCCTTTGTATGGGTAAAACATGTAACATTAAAAGCACCCCACTAATTTGCGATCTTCAGGACCGGAATCGCAACTCTGAAGGTTCCTTTTAAGTCACATTTGAAAACCCGTCAAAATGCGCCAAAACAGTTCTTTCTCGGCAATGTCTTTCTAATTTCATTCGTACTATAACGAATTTTTAAGGCAACATTCTTTGACCACAATAAACATTATGTGCGAGATTTTTACGTTATCGATCATCTTATAGGATATGACGTACGCTTTTATCATGTAGTCTACATGTCGCGGCCATTCACATTTGAAAGGTTATGATCCTAATTGTCGAGCTGTTTTTTCATGTTGGGTGGACTCAGTGTGAAATATAATCCGATCCTTATATCTAATGAAAAATACCTTCTATTTTCAAGGCGCGACTTCCACACTTAAATGAAGGTAGATTATAATTTTGAAGG
Source organism: Phoronis australis (assembly GCA_002633005.1). NCBI lineage: Eukaryota > Metazoa > Phoronida > Phoronidae > Phoronis > Phoronis australis. Next base: position 1,057,885 of record NMRA01000063.1, on the reverse strand, counting down.
GCGGAAATTTCAACAGCATTCAATTATTTTCTTTCCGAAATGTTGCATGCTGGATTTAGCGGTGATTTACAAAATGCTTCTCGAGCCGAAAACGTAAAGATGTGCGACCGGTTTCTTTAAAGTCTATGCAAACAAGGCATTATGAAAAGCTGATGATAGCGTGTTGTAGTGATGAGAAACGTTCATACTGAACACGAACTTTCAAAGATTGTAAAACAAAAGATGATCTTCTTGTTCGATAAAAATGTTACGTACAGACTTGCAACAATACCTTTTCAGTTCACTAATGATGGCCGCCAAGCAGACCACACAATGTGCGAACTTCCAATACGTTTTGTATTCATTCTTTGACAAATGGTGCAACATAATGCAATACCTTTTAAAATAATGTAAGACGACAGGTGGCCTTTTGATAAGAAGAATGAATTATAAAATGCACACTTGAAACATCATTTTAAGCAAAAGGTGAACTATGATCTCATATAAAATGCGAATTTAAAAGACGGCCTTTTTGTATGACACATGACCGCACAACACGATTACATAATGAAAGATTGTAAAAAATAAGGAATTCAAACTAGGTCCACTTCTTCATGGAATGCGAAAAATAACAAGCAGAAGATCGAAAAATGGGGATTGCAGCGCACACATTTTGTGACGTGGTCAATGTTGAAGCACACATATGTGAGACGATAAAAGTCAATATATATACATATGTAGCATCAGGAGACATTAGCAGGATCCTGGTCATGTCTTCCAGAAAACATGCGCCTGCAGGAGGGTATTATTGCAGTAGAACTACATATATTGCATGATACCAGTGTGCGCTTACAACGCTATTTTAGGCTAGACAAAAAGTGCAACAAGTACGAAATTTCAACATATTTTACACATTTGGGTGGAAAATGCAATACCTCTAGAGTTATTGAAAGGTAAGGAAAGAAATTTTGCAAGTAGAAAAGTGTAAAAGGCAGTGTTTAATACTTTTTCAATTAATGGAATATGACAGTGTTTTTCTCCATGATAGTAAGTAGCAGCAGATATTAAAGAAAACAACAATGGTTTTAAGTCGACTTGACATGTTTCGGTGTCATTTATTCAAACACCATCATCAGAAGAGAGAATGCAATGGCCACTTAGCTAGGCCCAGCAACAAGTAATGAAGCACAGATACAGTCACTTACAGGGAGTGACAATGAACTAGACCAACAATGACAACCTGTGGTGTGTCAGTTGCCTATTGCGATTGGGCTTGTACCAACTGATGTGTAGAGCCTCACGAATTTTAAGCTCCTTTATTGTTACTGCCTTGTCATTGAAGGAGCACTGCTACAATGATTGGAGCTCTGTAGGTAAATATTTAAATGTGAACCTCTATCAGAATTTAGATGTTCCTTGGTCCTGGTTTTCAAATGACGAGCAGTTTCGCCTATATACCTGGAGCCACATCCAGCACAGATAAATTTGTACACTACCCTGGACCGTAGACCCATAGGAATTTTGTCCTAAGGGTTAAATAAATTCGACAGTTTCAGAGACTTGAAAGTTAATACAACTCTTAAGTTTACACAGTAATCATTCACCAATTTGTTGAGTTTTCGTTGAGCAATCTTTGCGTAAAACCCAACATACGGTACTTTAAAGTACTTGTAGTTAGTTTTGTCTACAGGATGAATATCACCAGGCTTACGTTGGAGTCTTGCTTTCAGTACCCCATTGACTAATTCTTGGGGATAGCCATTCTTTTGCAAATTCGTTGTGAGTTCTTTAATATAAGAATCAAATCTAGCCCAAGTGTTGTTAATGCGATATACTCTGTCTATTATAGCTTTTAATGAGACTTACTTTATAAACAAAGGATGTGAGGCTATGAAAACAAGTGTACAGTCATGTGTAGGTCTTCTTATGAAATACTGATGTTATCACTGCGGTACCCTCACGCTCCACTAACACGTCCAGAAATGGCAACATGTTGTCGACCTGTAATTCTATATTGAATTTCAAGTTGGGATGCCTCGAGTTTAAATACACCAAAAATTCTTGGGCCGACTGCTGATTTTTATTGTCACTCCCTGTAACTGACTGTATCTGTGCTTCATTACTTGTTGCTGGGCCTAGCTAGGTGGCCACTGCGTTCTCTCTTCTGATGATGGTGTTTGAATAAATGACACCGAAACATGTCAAGTCGACTTGAAACCATTGTTGTTTTCTTTGACAGTGTTTTTGAGAAACAAAAGGGTACGAAAAGAGGCGAGATCAAAGTGTTAACGGCATTTTCATAAAGTTTCATGCAGCGGTTACTTACCTTCAGTTGGCATATAGCGCGCAGAATGCAAAGACTTTGAACAGTAATGCCAGAGGAACTTGTGGGGACTGGACCTCGTGCTCCCCATCACCAAGGGCGCAATGTCTTTGCCGTCAATGGTTACACCTGGTTCCGGCTGAATATTCAGTAGGTTACGAACAGTGGGGAAAATGTCCATTTGGCTAGTTGGCACATTAATATCAAGTTTACGGGGTATGTGATTCGGCCACATCATCAGCGTCGGCATTCGAATGCCACCTTCGGTGCCACTTTGAAATTTTCCACCTAACATGACAAAATGTGGAGATCAACAACAACGTAACAATCGGTTGACAAATGCTACTAAACGTTCTATGACTGCTGTTACACAGTGGATGAGCCCGGTGGCACTGGGATCCGTTTTTGATAGAACAACTACAAAAATAAAGATAGCGACACATTTAAAGAGTGAAAAACGGCACCATTTTTAGTCTTCTGTGAAGAAGTCACCCCTTCGTAAGAATTTTTTTCCAGAAACGCCACCCTTTTGTTATTTCCATTGTATAACTCCCGAAAGGAACCTTTAATAGGAATTGGAATAGAAATAGACGGAATAGAAACAGACATTCTTTTGTATGGGCTTCTGCCGGAAAAGGCACCATCTCTTAAGGTAATAACCGGCCGTGAAGTCATATATCTGAGCAACACATCCCGTATACTTCTGTTATACCCAGGGAATCTCGGAGCTAAATTAGACGTTGATCCGCTTGAACCCTGCATACACTTTATGTGAGTAGAATCGTGTATCTTACTGCCGGTTACTTTCCATTCTATTATAACACCAACCGTACACTTACTTTCAAAAATGCGGGATCTCAGTGAGTTCCTGAAGTGCCACTAATCAATCTCGAAATCTTTTATAGAATCCTGTTAGCATATCTGGAACACCCAGTTACCTTTAAACATGCCCGTAGAGCCGCCTTCAGGTTCTCCAGTCAAGCTCGTGTCTTCTAGATGAGGTCCATTGTCGGAAGTGAAATAGACCAGCGTGTCATTTTTTAGGCCCAGTCGATCCAAAGCTTTAATTATCTCCCCTGTAGACCAGTCCATTTCTTGTACATTGTCACCGTACTTGCCATGGCGACTCACTCCTGCGAAATCGGGCCCTGTGTGAAGTGCTGAATGAACCTGCAGCCAAGACATCACCAAGAGAAACGGACGTTCTTGCTTTTTTTGTTGTTCTAAAAAGTTGACACCTTCGCGAACGAGTCGCTTGGTCATGTTTTCCAGGCGGATCGGTTGTTCTACATAATCGTAGTTGCGCATAACAAGGCCGTTGAGAATTGCGGTTTCATGAGCACTAATGTAAAAATATGAAGGAATAAGACAGTAGAGAGTTACTAAGAGAACCGTGTAAAATATCGAAAGACGCCCCATCTTTAGCAACAACACTGCGAATATAACTCCCACGGCCATTGTCAGAAAGTACTTGTGGGTGAAGTATTTGTTACCACGTTTTACCACAGTGTCTTTAGGGTCACCAAAACTTCTCATATTCGTCAGTGGGATCCCAAAGAAATAATCAAATCCCTGTGAAAGCGGGTGATGACAGTTATCTCCCAGCCAACGGCAATTGAGTCCCAAGTGCCACTTTCCTAAAATATATTAAAACACGCAGTAAGTCTCGCAAGTTAATGACACAGCGTGCTTTCGTCTATCTGCGCTCAGAATCTGAAGGTCCTCTGAAGAGCCTCAAGAATAGAGGAGACCACCAAGAGACAATACAATGATACAAAAAAGACAGCTATAGTCAGGGCGAAACTAGCAACTATCGTTGGATGTCATACGTAATGTGCCTAAATTTTCATAAACACCCTTTAAAAGTTCAGAAGAAGGAGTTCAGAAGCAGACAAATTTGACTTTAAAGACAAATCGTCTAATATTCCTACGCTTGATTAAGAGTGAAATTTCATGATAGCAATTTTCCCACTTCAACTAGTTTACTATTTTACATGGAAGTTTCTCGACAGTTGGATAACTCTTGCATTCTTCGAAATCATTTCCAGTGTCAAAACATGTATACGGTGTATTGCAATCAAAGGCACTCAAATCAATATTTTGAAAGAACAATGGCATATCAACTGCACATCAACTCACACAAAAGGATCTTAGTTTTACAAGCGAATAAATCCCCGGCGTCTTAATTATTTCCTTCAGGCTTCATTTCTAACTTGTTGCTTTTTGCTCAAAAATATCAATCGCCGTTTCAAAACTACGCCATGGAATCAGAATTGAACTAAGTCGTTCAAACTTTCTATCATAATTCACATCGTTGAACACAAAGAAGCAATTTTAAGGGCATCGAAGACCTCAGTCATTCATTGGTGATAAGTTTCATGAAAATCTAAAGCTGTTGAAGTTCAAGGGTTTTGGTCAAATCTTTTTTTAGCAATCCCTTTGTTCATTTGCGTGGAAACTTCTCAAAGTGTTAAAATTTGTCAAACTGGATGTAATCATTTGAAAAATCATGATGACATTTTTTCATTGAGTGGACGATGGAGCTTCTCCATCTATGTTGCTGGCACCATGGCGTGAACGTTTTTGTTTTTTGTTGCACTGTTGGTTTTCAACGTCTTTTTTATTAGAGAAGCAGTTCCACAGTCGTGTGCCTTGTACACATACTGTATACAGTACTAGTGACTGCTCTCTACATTTAACCAGTACATATTAGTCGGTGGGCCAGATTTTGTAGGGCCTCTAGAAAATGGTTTTTGTGAGTACTTTAGGGGGGCAATTTTATTTTGGTGTTTTTTAGTTCATTTATTAGAGTGTTTTCAAAATCTAAAAAGTTCCCACATATAAAGTTGCACATTTTTGAGAAATTTGAGTTTGAAGTTACCTAATAATCACCAAAGAGCTTAGTAAACTTATATTTGTAAAAACAACAGTTTTGGTGACTTTTTTGTAAAACAAGTAATATGGTCCCATCAGTGCCATTGTATTGAACAATATTACACTCACATTACATGTTTTACTATTGTAAATTAATTGTAAACAGTGAAATTTAAAAAACGTAAAGAGACACCTAGTGGCAAAAATACAAACTAAGTCTGAATGTTTCTAGGAAGTTATTCTGGCATTGTCAGGCAACAAAAATAACACAAAACACTTGAGACTGGGCAAAATTTGTGCCTCAATGACTAAAACATTGACTAATGGTGTAAAATACAGCTTGTTTGCATAATACACCAGAAATATGTTATAGTACAAAAACAATATAGTTGAATGATCTCTGTGAATGTGCACAAAGACTGTATTAAAATAGATTATTCTGACAGCGTTTATTAAGCAGTATGAGACAAATACATGACAATGATCAAAGTATGTACTTTCTATGACTTAATCAACAAATAAAATTAACTTTTTAATACAAAAAAGGAAATAACGGGGTTGGAGGTCTATTTAGGGTTGGCCTGTCAAAGAACTATCCAATGTTATGCAGTCAGTGTTGCTGATGTTACTACAGTTGTCACAGCTGCACATTTCTGTACAGTTTGACCCAGCATTGCAGCACAAACTCAGTTTCCCAGCACACATGTTCTTTTTGCACTTGCAGCGTTCATCGTTTAGTACTGTCAATGGAGATGCGGTCATTGCCATACATATTAACTGCAAAGCTCCACCGCCAAGGAGCCAACTATGGTCGATTAGAGAGGGTACAGCACTGCACACTGGTGATTAGCCCGCAGGCAATGAAGGGTCAAACACTAAGTCCTTGTTTGGAGGCGGGCACTATTTGGGCAAACGTTTGATTCAAAATATGTTATAATGGGCTGTGTTAATTAGAGTCAGCAAGTGAATTATTGAACACTAGCCTCAATTCACTTTCGTATCTCTTAGTCGGGCACAAACTACAACAGTGAGTAGCTTCAACAATATTTCTTAAGATTGCCTGTCCAAATAACTTCATGCACACCAGCTTTCTGAAGAACAGCTTCAAAGTCTTGCTTTAGTTTTGAAAGGCAAATGACATCTCCTTGTGTTAGAAGCTTCGATTCAATGAACTCCAAACAAAACTGTAGAAAAACATCTCTGAAAACTGTGAATTCGTCACTCTTCACAATCGTTGTCTTTCTATTTTTTATAGCATGATGATCTGTGGTACTTGGCTTCTAAGACACAAGGTCTTTATCTTTGAATTTCATTTGCATATTCAGGGCTCTGGACTGAGCTGTTGCTTGCGATACAAGTCCAACTGAAAAAAACCCGAACTGTTAACACTAATTTAACATTCAACTATGAGTGAGTTGGCATGCAACTTTTTCAGACGGACTTATCAGGAACTGATCCACCACCAGCCTAACAAATTTACATGCCGTCTGATCTGTAGCCTAATAATGTTGATCGTCTAATAATTAGATCAGTAGATGCAACTGAAAATAAATCAGCTGATATACCTGTGCAGTGATTGAAATTTAATTTTTTTAAATCAGATGCTCAAACCATAGTCAATCGATTTACACTTAAGGTAATCGACGTTTGACGAAATGGACAGTGGCTTCCATCGTCCTCAAATTTCGACGGCGACGATGGCCACTTAGGCACTTTAATTTAATTATCATTGCAGCTACCTAAGTAATTAATGTTTACAAAAAATTGAGACTACAGCAGGGGATGACGGCCACTTGGATACGTTGTTTGCAACCATCTACTCCATTTAACCTTCTCAAAAATTTTTGACTTAAAGTGCTTTAAAATCACACCCACAGTATAACGCCATAGGATTATCCCTTAGCGCAAGCAGTGTCGATGTGGCAACTGAATGGAGTGTTCGAAAAACAGGATTGCAGGAGTATTTGTTTAAACTGGGAACAAATGAAAACATTAACGACCTCCTCAGAGGCATCTCTCTACGCGGTACTTCTAAACTTATAGGAACATAATTTGCCGAAAAGTATCCGGCATATGAAGTACCTATGGTATGATCATCGTCTCTACTGGGTCAGCAGTATTGTCTAAGGCCTAGGCAGCCAAGGGGCTGAACAAGTTAAAAAACAACTGGTGATAATACTGAAACACACATGGAAAACACCAAGATGTATTTTTAAAAAACACGTACCTGTTTTTGAAAGCTATACTTCTTTCTCTTTCTTGAAATGTGGCCCATAATGTACTTTTCCTGCTAACAAATGATGCACTCATGTTTCAGAATGTTCCTATCTTGTTCAGGTTAATTGGGTGTTTCAGATTTTGGAAGTAATTGATTTTCTTGGGAAATCTTGGATAACATCTGTATCACTTTCAGCAACTTCAGCTTTAGTACTACTGTTGGTGCCTTGAAACGTTGCTATGCCGTTCTATGTCCTTTCAATTTTTGGTCTGACACTTGGTCTTCTAGTCTACAGCACTCAGCAGTATACTGGGTAGGCTACCAGGACATGCAGATGTTTTCTGCACAAACGTTTGTGAAACCTCTTCTTCTTTTTGATCTACTGATTTACAGAGTTCCACAGTCAATCAGCTTTCGTCAGGAAGCTTTCCTAATCTTCTTTAGGCTCTGACATCACAATTTTGTGCTGTTTGATGAACCTTGAATTATACAGGCATCACACTCCATGGGAGCAGCCATATTGAAGTAACTAAGCACAACAATACAATCTGGCTCTCTGATTGGTCAATTCAATAGAAAAGCGCCATCAAGTGGCAGGAATGTGCATCATATTTTGTGCAACAAAAACACCTTTTTTTAAAAAAATGTGCAAGTGTAGACGTGGGAACTTTTTGGAATTTGATTTATGGGTATATTATCTAGCCACATAGAAAAAACTAGGTTGCCCCCCCAAAGTACTCACAAGGGTGAACGCTATGAGATCTGGCCCACCGACTATATGTATGTACACAGTACTAGCGACAATTCTCTACATTTAACCAGTACATATGTATGTACACAGTACTAGCGACGATTCTCTACATTTAACCAGTACATATGTATGTACACAGTACTAGCGTCGATTCTCTACATTTAACCTGTATATATGTATGTACACAGTACTAGCGACGATTCTCTACATTTAACCTGTACATGTTCATGTGCGACTACTCCTTTACATTACGAGTTTGCCTAATATAAATCTTAAACTAGGTATTTGTTGATTTCAAACTTGTTTGATTGTAAAGTTAAATTATTTTCGTAAAAACAACTTTCACAATATGAATATCCGTTATATAAATTCAACACTGTCTGATCCAGAATGTCGCAAGGGGCAATCACAATTTTAATAGGAAAAATGTCCGCGCAAAACCTGAAAAGGGCATGTCGGCATTTTTGTGGTGTCCGTAGGAGGGAACCCCGCTATTAAATGAGAAAGGCTCGTGACTATTACCACACGAGACTGGCTCCTATGGGGCATGCTTACATCTACTTAAGAGTGGTGAATTGTGTAGGAACAGGCTGAAATAATAATTTCAATGCTTCTAGTCTGCCATGGTTTGAAAAGTTATGTACCTAGGGAGAAGTTTAAGAAATAAATTTCCTTTAAAGGAATGAACAGTCAGCCATAATACGCAGCTCATCTTCAACTACGTTTGAGTTTCATCAAATAATCTACAAGAGTTTGAACACAACGACCAGCTTCTATACAATATACAAATGAATATGCATGCATACATAGTTACATAAATACATGCACACACACACACACACACACACACACACAC